>JAVTVY010055914.1:0-28652 GCA_036873755.1 Hanleya hanleyi | reverse complement strand
AAAACTGGCCGCCATCTTGGACCCACACCATCTTGGTCACACCTCCTACCACACACGACACAAAAACTGGCCGCCATCTTGGACCCACACCATCTTGGTAACACCTCCTACCACACACGACACAAAAACTGGCCGCCATCTTGGACCCACACCATCTTCGTCCCACCTCCTACCACACACGACACAAAAACTGGCCGCCATGTTGGTCCCACACCACACACGACACAAAAACAAGCCGCCATTTTGAAAATATGCAAATGAGGTCAAGTGCACTCATAGGCCACGCCCCATTCACCTGCGCACAACGCCCCAATACCCCTCAAAACCGCCCCAATTTTAGGTTCTGCGCATGCGCAGTGAGGCGCTATTTACTCTACTTGCTCGCTACCTACTACTAGGGTTCCTGATGGGCATGACACTGCACTCGCTGTCAGAGCCATCAATAAATAATATAAAAATAATTATAAATCAAATTATATAAAAATAATTATAAATAAAATTTTCATCAGAATTCGGTCAGCTCAGAACTTTCTGGTAACAATGCCCTAATGCGCGTTCATGCCAAAAAATCAAGGTTCTAATGTCAACGGTTCTCCTTATTTTGCCGACGAAAGGATTCGGATGGACTGACTCACTCACTCATTACCGGACAATTTGCAAAATGGTAGCCTACTACATAGGAATTAATTTGTGTTTTTTATCTCTCCTATTTCTGAAGATCCAACATGGTGTCGTTCAACATTTTGTATGATTTAGTTCCCTTCACTGTAAAACAATGTGATAGAGGACAAGAAACACACTTAATTTTCACCAACCTTGAATTACATCTGGGCCAACATAGATTATGCTTCCCTGCACATTCAATATTAAAAGGAGCCTATGGAGGCAAATACATGTACATATAAGCTTATATTTCCAGGTTTATGTAAGCTTACTGCAATAATGTGCATCCTGAACAAGTATATTGAGATATTATGGTGTATCACTAATATTCTAAATGTTAAATCATACCAGTTTTTGTAAACATTTCTACAATGGGTTCAGATGTTAACTTAAACAATGGAAGGTGAATAAATTTATTACTGATATGTTAAACAATTGTCTTTATTATTATGTGGTAGGAGTAACAAACTAGTTGACCAAGGGTCAAAGCTAATCACCCAAGATTTTAACCCAAGAAGATTGGGTCGAGGAGCGACCCAAAAGAGTGGCGACCTAATAATGTTGGGTCAAAATAGTTGACCCAAAATTTCTGACTAGTATTTTTGGGGTCGGAAGCCCATTGACCCAACATTATTGGGTCGGTCCGACCCAAAAATTCTAACAGTGTGATAAAAGCAAGGTTATAGTATTCAAGAACCTAGTTCAAACGTATTCAGCTGGAAACTTGGAACATCTGTAGTTGAACAGGTCCAGCTATATCTATATCTTGGCATTATATTTTCTAGAACCGGTCATTTTCGCCAGAATATAGAGAATCTGAGTAAAAAAGGCCTACGGGCATCATATTCGCTTTTGCACAACCTTAGTGGAAAACGTATATCCCTCCCCATATCACTTCCCATCTCTACAAATCGTTGATTAAACCCGTCCTGCTATATGGAGCTGATGTCTGGTGTATAGATAGTCTCCTCTGCAAGAATCCGGACACCTCTCCTATTGCAAAAGTACAGAACAGATTTTGTAAGCGTGTTCTTCAGGTACATAGAACCACTCATAATTGGGGTACACGAGCTGAATTGGGACTGTGCCCCTTAGTATACGATATTGCTCTACGAGCTGTGAAGTTTTATAAATATATTTCTCAGCCCTCAGACAAATTTTCATACCATGCCTTCCTTGCTTCCATGCTGGCTTTTCAAACTACAAGTGTTCCTAGATAAGGAACTTGGTATAAATAATTTAGACAGCACACTGTGCACCATAATCAAGTTTCGACTAAAGAATTATTTCACATACTTTTTTACTCAGATTCTCTATATTCTGGAGTTTCTCAACTCTATAAATGTGGATGCCTCAGATGGCACCAGAAATAAAATGAGAAGTTACCGATTGTTCAAGCAAAATATTGAATTTGAGCCTTACCTGCAGCTCTGTACAAATCCTGCTGCAAGACAGTTTTGCTCAAAACTACGTTTGAGTAACTACAAACTTAAAATCGAAACTGGTCGACATAAAAGGCCCAAGATACATGTGGCCCAACGACTATGCCAGACCTGTAATTCTATTGAGGATGAGATGCACTTTGTGTTGTTTTGCCAACAATTTGCGCAAAAGAGAGAAATATTGTATTCTAAAGTTTAGATAAATCCATTAAAAGAGCCCCGACTGCCTCCCCACTATCTAAAGCACATTTCCATTCCTCAACAAATCGTGACAGCGCCTGCTGCCAATCGTAACGAGGCCTATAAGCAGAGATTTCAGGTAATAAAAATGTATTTACAAAATGTTGAAGTTGTGAGTTCATGCACTTCTCTATGATTTAGATAAGGAGGTAAGTACACTAACAGGTCAATAATTGATTTTGTCTTGGAGATTTCCCTTTTTATGGGAAAGGACCTGGTACGTTAAGGTGGACAAACCGCCCCAGGTGAGATACGATTGTAGATGAAAAATGAAACTTAAAATATGAAATGCTCGTCTCGATTAGCATAAACTATGACATTTTTTTTAGCTCTCTTTGAAATATTGGGAGCATGAGTGCCATGATTTTTCAACAAGAACTCTTCAAAGTGGCAGGTTTGTGTGAAATTGACAGTTTTGGGTTGAAAAAGAACGGTTTGCCTATCTGTAAATATATGAAGATAAACTATAACCACAAAAATATTCACACATAACAGTCCTCTTCTGAATCCCTAGCTGTTCAACTAAGCACGTTTTGGTTATCGTTTTTCTTCATATAAAAAATGAAACTTTATGGAATATTGTTTTTGGTCATTTGGTATTCAATTTCAAATACGATAATTGGAGCAACATTATATGTACGAGAATGAGCTGGCCGAATGGATAGAGTCACGAGAAAAGTTATCGTTTTGACTGATGATCTGCTGATTCGAATCCCAGAATATTCGTCCAAAATCTTTCAATAGATTTATGCATTTTTCGAATTTTCACCATGATTACAATATATGTGAGAATATTTGTTAGTAGAAAGAATGAGTGGAAATGGTCTATAACTCAAGATATAATATTCAGCAAATGTTGCGAAGTTTTCTCTTCCCGTGCAGGCTAGCTTTGCCCGCGTGATTAGAGAATTGCACACAACAATATCTGGACTGATTTTATCAACTTAGTATTTAGTATATCAGAAGTGGTCTCAGAGAACTACATGTAGTTCTGTGCGTTGAATTCGTACATAAATATGTATATATATGCCCATGATGCAGAATATTTACTACCGTTTGGAATGTAGGCGATATCAACAATGGTCTTGCCATCAAGGCCAAATGAGAATATTATCTGTTGATCAATCATAATGGGAAATATACAAATGCAGTTTACGGCCATAGCGCATCTATTTTAATCCTTACCGACAACAGTTCTACCATCAGTAAAGACGTGTCGCATGTGCAGCTGATGATCAGCGTAAACCCAGAAGGACCTATCGGTCAAATGAAACTGGTTGTGCAACAGTTACTATGGGCACGATGAACTAAGAGCATATGCATTGACAACTTTAAACATTGCTGATTACCCATATTCACCATATTGTGCGTGGTTGCCAGTCGACCGCCATATAGGATGCTCGTCAACTACCGAACAGGAGGGTTTATTTACAGTTTTTTGCACACGCCAAAACAAAAATGATCATATGAGAGTTGTCGTTGGTTCTCTTAAAAAAAAATGAGACTTGCGGACACTCAATTCAGCGAGTGACGCGTAAAATATATTCATTTCATTTCCGTAACTTTTTGTTGATGCAATTAACGGCATTAACGTAACACGGAAGGCAAGAAGATATCATATAACAGCATCAATTTAATGACCTTGCAAACCTTGCTCTCGGCGGTCAACCTGAATCCATTCAATTCCACTGGAGTCACGTGACACGATGTGAATGGACTGCTCGCCGGGACCGTTTGTCCATCCTTTCCTGGCATGGTGCGATACTGACAAATTTGTCTATCTTATGTCTTATAGTTATGCGGCACTCATAGATACTATATGCACATCACTTTGCCAGCGGTCACAAGGCCCAGTGCTAAATTATGATGTATTAGCCACCAACATTGTATGGTAGACAAAACTTCACTTGTAAAAGTTATTTTGATGGCTAAATATTGTATCCTTCTGACAATTATTCTGATGTAATTGTACATAACTTACATGTATATCTATTGCATACTCGTATGTCAATAATTTATTACCTTATTTAGGCCTATATTTTGCATACCAGCACGTAAAATCTTCCCGCACAGATGTACCCGCCAGCATATATATTATGCTTATGTATATATTTTAACCCTGTGGCACTTTATTGTTGTTTGATTTGTACTCTACCCAGTTTGGGTGTTGCATTTTATTATTGTTGTTTGTTTTGTACTCTACCCAGCTTGGGTGTTCTGTACACTAAATCTTTGAATCTTTGACGTACGGTCATCCGTCCCTTAATCTCCTTGTTCACTGGAGAGTATGTCTGACGTAAGGCCATCCGTCCCCGTACTCTCCTTGTTCACTGGAGAGTATGTCTGACGAATGGCCATCCGTCCCTTACTCTCGTTGTTCAATTGAGAGTATATCTGACGTACGGCCATCCGCCCCTTACTGTTCATGCTCACTGGAGAGTATATCTGACGTATGGATCATCCCCGGGTTAAATGAGCGCATACATGCGAATCTGGCCAAGTCTGAATTCTCTCGGTATTTCATCTACATTTGTGGAGTTGAAGCTAAAATCCAAAATTGAACTATAACATGTACAGTATATATTTCTGAGTTATAGTTCTGAATTAGAGAATTAACCCGTATCCATAGAGGGATTTTAAGTATAACAGTCTATGATTCTCCGCGGATTTCTTAATATGTTTATATGCGTTGCAATTACATACTATTTTATGTAGCTTTTTGTGTCCCACCGAAAATGAAAGTGAATGTTAAAACTAAACAAAGGAGTAGTTGGTAACATACGCAAATCTGTCTTAGGTGTTACGTTAGCAAAAAATAAATAATCTATTTAATTCTGCAAAACTGTTGTGTTTCATAGACAAAATAAATACCCAAGTATTATACGTTACTTTTGAATCTGAGTAAAAAATTATATATATTTTCGGGTAGTTTGTCTGTACGAACACAGGTTTTTGTGCAGAATTAGTTTTTCTCTTTACCAACGTAACACCTAAGGCAGTTTCTCGTACCATATACCGTATCACTTCTTTGACATAGTTTGAATGCTCTCACATAATTGGTGGATCTCCAAAGGTAAAAAGGCTTGTGGATGTAGACTGGATAAATTCAGCACCAATAATCGAAAAACTTGTTAACATACACGATAGCACAGACTATATTATTTTAGGTTGTTGAACGAAATAGCAATGATACCAGTTATTTTAGCATAATCGTGGCATTTGCATTGCCTATTTGACTATACTCTCATATCTATATGGGATCAAATAGAAATTCCATGCACAATGCATATATTTTAATATAAAAAGCACATATTTCATAAAAAGTTTAAAACGAATGCCACAAAATATCTCAGTTTTCTGGAACAATATTAAGTCAGGCGATGTCATAAAAATAGGAAGTCTCCTTTTCAAATTATGGTCATCAAGCAAATTTCCTGAATATCGACAAATGAGTCTGTCAATGTTCGTTCAAGTGGCACAATTGCCTCAGAATGTGGAGAACATATTATCCAATTTAAAATTTCTAAACACAGCCCTTCTCTTTCCAGTTCATATTTTCTTTTTCTATTCTGTCTTCTTCAATTATTCATGTCTTCACAGATTTGCCAGTTAAAATTGAATTCGTTTGAAAGCTCCTTGAACACGGTCTTGGTGTAGACTGTATATTATCAGTCAGTTTATACTCCGTCAGGTGAGTCCAATACTGTAGGCTTGGATGTATATGAAAAACAGACCAGCAGTTGACGACGCTCTCCATATGTCAGAGAATAAACCCTACAGTTAACTTGAGAGGGTACAGGTATATGGGCGTCATTATAGCTCGTCAATGAGGGGGCTAACCTGCCCTGAAGCCCTGATTTATGCGTATTAGGTATCGGTTAATGACATTTGGCTAGAGAACAACGATACATGATGAGAGATTAAGACTGCCTCAGTGGGACGATTTATGACTCTTTCAACAATAAATCGGTTGACTTCTGTTCTTTGTGAGATAGTCACGAAGACCAGATACTTGGTCACACGACGAGAGGTGTAGGCCTATACAGATTCGTACATGATGCCTACAAAAGTCGATGGATCCAGCCAGTCAGTTTATCAAGCAATCCGAACACTGCTGTCCTATCCCATAGGATTCTGGCACTGTTATCACAAGACTTTTGCTATAGAAATCTTACAACCTATAGCATGTTATCTGAATCCGCTCAATTCGGACAATGGACCTACCGTCTGAAGTTCTTTCCATGAACACCCACAACTAAAGTACAGCTATAGGTTGCACTATAACGATTGAGTCGATTCTCGCGTTCTCGCATTCTCGCCTGACATTCTCGCGTTCTCGCCTCCTCGTCTGGCATTGAGGTCAGGCGAGAATTCAGGAGCGTGCGAATGCGAGTACGCGTTTTCGAGAGGGCGAGAATGAGATAATGGGAGGGCGAGATCTCGCGTTCTCGCCTCATATTATCGCCTTCTGGCGTTATTTACCAACTGTGTTTATGAGTTATATTTTCAACAACGATGACACTTGGTCTGCATATTTGTGTCAACTACGTTACAGACAGTTGAAAGACCAGCTGGTATATTTGCTAACAGCGATAAAGTTCAAGATCTACGAGAAAAGGTTGTATTTCTGTCCTCATTTCGGTTGCAAATATGAAGAAAGACGAGTTTTCTCACTGTTATGGTACGAAACGGTTAATCTTCTTACGTTGTATCTTATCCAGTGTCTGATCGACACTAAATCAATCTAATGGGGTTATTTGACAAACAAGTGTTTTGGCTGTAATGTGGAAGACTGCATGAAGGTTAAACTAATCATCCTTCTTGAAGTTCTCATTGAAAATTGAAATCTGTGAACTCGAAAAACATAGTAACGTAGTTGACAAAAAGGTAACGGTTTTGAAAGTAACGTAGTTGACGACAATTCTGTCAACTCCGTTAAGGAAATTTCAAAATCTGTTACCAAAATGTCAAACTACGTTACCAAATAGTGAACGTAGTTGACGGTAACGTGGTTGACATATTTGTCTTTGGAGGGCAATATTGTCCCGTCCTATGGAGATTTCCATGTCGGGATCACCTGAAAAATATGTTTTCTATTTACGGTCAGGTAAGACTATGATAAACTGACTTTTTGATTCATGTCACATATTCTCATATGAAATATCCTAAATTGACAGATTATAATATATAGATAAGTTGATTGCGCAACTTTTCTGGGGCCTATCGTCTACCAGGTAAACGTTCCATATTCACTGCAGAGGCAAAAGCTCTATTGTCGGCTTTGGAAGGTATTGGGTCCACTAGAACGAAAAAATATGTCATATTCTCAGATTCACTATCATGCCTTCAAGCGATTAAAAGTGGAAATTCAACTCATCCTACCATCTTCAAAATTCTACAATTATATGACACTAGATTTGATCAACAGATAGGTATTGTGTTTTGTTGGGTGCCTAGACACGTTTACATCAAAGGCAATACTGAGGCTGATAAAATGGCTAAGGCAGCTCTGGATAAAGAGGTTGATCCTGTTGGAATCCCATACAGCGATTTCAGACCATCTATCTGTGCTTATGTATGAAAGCTGTTTCAATCTTTGTGGGATACTATGGATAATAACAAAGGACCTCGTACGTTAGGGTGAACAAACCGCCCCAGCTAGCAGTCCATTCACAACGGACCACGTGACTCCTATGAATAGATCCTGAGTTACTGCCGGGACCACGGTGTGTAAGGCGAAGCAGTTTTTACTCGTGGATTTACATCCATTTTCTGCCGACTTAAATTGATATTATGTGATATTCGCCTACCTTCTCTGTTACATGAATTATGTTATTTACATAAATGACATGTGGAATACCGAAAATAAAATAGATTTTATTCGCCAATCAGTGAATTGAGCCTCTGCCGATTTCCGCGGTGTCGTTTTTTTTTTTTGGTGTGTACAATAATTATAACCTACCATGCACCTGCATCTATCTTATCTTGCATCAATTCGTAATATTCGCCTAATATTATATCTTGACGCCAAAAAAAAAATCATTCTTTCCTCAAACAAATATTCACAAATATATTGTAATCATGATAGAAAATCGAAAAATGCATTAAATTATTTAAAAATTTAGAAAGGATACTTTGGAATTCGAACTATAGCAGACCATCAATCGAAACAGATCTCTCGACTCTATTCATTCGGCCATACCGTACTCTCACTTGTAACGTTGTTTCAATTCTCGTATTTGAAAATGAGAACCATATCACGAAAACAACATTTCATAAAGTTTTAATTTTTCTCTCTCTCTATCTTTTCTGGGGACAGGCAAATAACCAATAAAAACGTCTAAGAAATTATCAAAAAGTTATTAAAAAGTATCGTTTTTATCATTATTTGTGAATGTACAAAGAAATAACGTATCAAGCAAATACACTGTAAAGTTATTTTCCCGGCTCATGCAATTAACTGTACCAGAGGGGTGTAGGACAGAAATATACCACAATGGTAAGATGACTCGATCATGAAAGAATGTTTTTCAACCCCGACCATGACAGGAGCATGGAACTAGCATTAACGGTACGGACAGTGCACTCATCTGCCCGAGACTCTTTCTTTTAAAACTGGAGTACTGAATATTGGAACTTGGTTCTCTGAGATGGTCTAAACATTAACCCTACCAGTCCTGATAAAAGACTGACCCAGTCTGTGACCTGATAAAAGACTGACCCAGTCTGTGACCTGATAAAAGACTGACCCAGTCTGTGAAGACCCTCACCCCCGAAAAACCGAACGACTGTCTGGGGACACCTCGTGGCCACCATTTTACATTTGTCCTTGATCATTTGAAGATAGGATTACGCAAAATAGTCGCGAAATGACGCCAATAAGATTCGCGGAAAAGTCAGAAAGTTTCAGTTCCATTGTTGTCTTCGTTGCGGCGAAAAGTTTGGGTGCAGGCCAGATAGGCTTGAGGTCATTTAGGTGCTGAAGAATTCTATCATCCATGATAAATTAGCCTAATGTTATTTACACTAACATCGGAATATCTATCAACGATACTAAAAAGTTGAGGATCATGAGCTCAAAAAGAAAGGTCATCGAATTCGAAGAAACCTACCATGATTTTAATCGAGAATTTTATAGAGCATGGCAAATATTGATGGGGAGTCCTTTTTTGGGTAGAATCTGTTCTCCGTATTTAGTTTCGCTCGTTCAAGTTTGCATTTTTCTGTTGGAGTTTCAACTATATTTTTGTTCTGCGTATCTGTGAACTGTGTGTGGAATTCTCGCTTTCTTCTTTTTGTGCTCATTAGTATTCATCGATCCTGTAGTATTCATTTGCACTTCCCTCGTTGACTTACCTGTGTGGTGTTACGTGAACTCCAGTTAAAGGTATCGTTTTGTGTCGTCTGCCATCATGCCGACTGACCGTGTCTGTCTAAAACATACTGTGAGACTCGCGATGGGGGTGGGGGTTACCTTCTCAGTCACAAGGCTTCATAAAGCAAACAGTTACTTACTTGATGGCTGGAAACAAGTTATAATGGAGGAGGCCCACGAGAGTGGTTTATTACGTTCGGTTTCAAGGCTGCGACAACACGCGTTTTAGAGTTCGACAGTTTTCCATAGAGATGGCTTCATTTTCCGCTCGACGAGTAGTAGTAGAATTGCAGTGGATGAAAACACTTTTGTGGTGGATGAGGAAGTTGATGATTTGAACCGGTGAGTGCGTCGTTATTCTATTTCCAGTCTGATATGCGCAATGTCTATCTGTTGGCGGACACTAGTATCCTGGAAGAGCTGCAATCGACTCCATGATCGCGGAGTGTAACGCTTTGATTATTCTTTGAAGGCGTCTCATACAATGTTTCCGGTGCAGGACTATTGGGCACGCACGACGCTCGTTTCGGGCTGTTTTCTGCCGAAAGTGTTTGATCATATATGAACCTGCTGTGAAGTGCGTGAAATGTACATGTTTTGGCAGTCGCCGATTCGCTGCGTCTTGGTAACGTGGACCAGGGGCGTCACTAGGATTCCAAAAGAGGGGGGTGTGAATGTTTTCAATTCCCAAGGGCGGATCTAGCGAAAGTTCCTATGGGGTCGACTATCACAGCACAACAGGCGAGGGTCCAGGGGCGGTCTAGGCCCCGGAAGCTCCGGGGTCCTAGATCGCCGGAGATGCGTTCTAAGCGATTTCTCGGGTATAAATCTGAACATAATGTACGTAGATTTATGGTTCTATTTTCACACATCGATGTTGAAAAAAACCCACACCTCGCCCCTGAATCCATTTGACTTTCTAGTTATATTTAATAAGTACAAAATGATGACCTTTACGTCATAACATTAGAAACCAATACGCGTACCTATATGACTGATTTACACAAAGCTTACATAAACGAATCCTGTCAGACCAACAAGCGATGGTCCAGGGGCCGCCTACGCCCCGGAAGCTTCGGGGTCCTAGGTTGCCGGAGATGCCTTCTACGCGTTTTCCGGAAATACATTTGAAAATAATGTATGTAGATTTATGTCTATTTTCACTTTTGCTTCCCATAAGCACGCATCGATATTGAAAAATATCACACCTTATGCCGGATTCAATTTGACTTTCTGGGTTAACATACAAAACAGGCCTATAGCCAACGCGTAATTATGAGATACCAGTTTAGAATATTTTTTTTTCGCCATGGCCCCTAGACGCTTCCGTATATAACAAACTACGTACGCTTGATTTCCTGCATTTTGGCGTAGTTTATTGCTAAACTGGGGGGTTTGATATCTTACATAATTTTCGTATTTCCAATCTACGGGCAAAAGGGGGGATGCGTTCGCACCACACGCACCATGGGTAGCGAAGCCCTTGTAGACCGTGTACGTTCCATGGGAAGTGGTCGTGATGTTGGCGAGGAGAACGTACGGGATAAGGTATTGGGGTGATGGTGTATGTAGTGAGGTGGCTTAGGGCCATATTTTGGGAAGATCGTGACACGCTGGACCAAAGTACCAAACTTGGCACACCCATCACTTGAGACATATAGAACAATATCAGAAGGGGTGCCCGTTGCTCTGGGCTCTGTGATGCCCTCTGGTCCCCAAAAGGTCATCTGAGGGGCAATATTGCTATTCAAAGAATAGTTAGCCTCCCAACAGCTTCGTTATTTTTATTATCCTTAAGGCTGGGAAGCTGAAACTTGCCACACCGTATCACTGGTTCAAGCCCTACCAGAAAATGTCACAAAATCCAAGATGGCAGCCATGATGACAACATTTTCCAAGAATAAGCCATTTTCCTGACGATTTTTCGGTCATATTTTTCGATTTTTATTTATTTATGCAATTTCTCCGCAAAAACTGCATGATAAATTAGTAAATATTAATGTGATGTGAAATAAAACCACTTTGTCCACTTTTCGTCGAGGAAAAGCAGAAATTTTGAAGAAATATGACAAAAAACTCAATTTTCTGGTACCCCACGTGACCGCCATCTTGAATTTACCCATGATCCTCTGCTCGCGGGGTCATGTAAATAGGCTCAAAAGGACCCCAGTATGATAAACGATAAAGTCCCGGAGTTTCAGTTCTCCAGTTTTTGTCGTTCCGGAGATAGGGCAGAATATTTGGTGGGGGGGGGGGAACAGGCCAGGTAGGCTTAATATTGAAGGAATACGAGGAAAACAGAACTTTCCAGTTACACCCTAATATCATCCATTTTCAATTTCCTAATGATGCTCTGCTCCGAGTATTATGCTACAGGCTCAAAATAACTTCAATATCATAAGCTATAACTGCGCTAATAGTCCATGGGCCCAGACCAGAAATTCCACTTGTCGGTACCATCTAAGGAAACCAATCCTAGTTATGATTTTTTAATTGGTGTATATATATAGATCATATTTTGATGTGATAACCATTGTAGACTGGCAGCTTATTGGTAGTTTTCATCTCTGGAATGTACCCACCCTCCGCATAATGAAAGCGAAAAGGCAAACTCGGAAACATTCACTAATGATGCAATTGCTGTTTCCACATGGGGCTAGAATGAACTACAAACCACAAATACATGTCTGAAATGCTTTATTTATACCATCCGAATAATCCTTTCTGTCATTCCTGAAGGCAGAATTTGTTTTATGGCAGAAAGGGGCGAACAATAGGGCCTATCAAAATGTGATTTTCAGTACATTTTAATTTATAATATTGTCATACAAGTTCCCTGGTATAATAAATACTGGTCCTAGGGGGCCACACCTACAATAACACTGGTGAAAACCCAGACTCCTACTTGTCTGGGTTTTCACCAGTGTTATTGCAGGTGTGGCCCCCTAGGACCAGTATTTATTATACTATAGCATCTCTTTACACGGCACTAAGCCACGGAGAGATAATCACCACCCATAGACAATATGGCTAGACGAAAACTGAAGAAGAAGGCTAAAACCAGCCATCATATTTCTCGTTTTCTCAAACACAAAGAGTATAATCTTGTGCACAGAAGGACGAAAGAAATCAATGCAGCTAAGCTCTATATCAGAAACTTGTCAGATCTGAAACTATCAGATGATGACATACTATTACTATCGAAGGGGTTAAAGTTTGTCCCATCTCCGAAAATCGAGATCAAGGACCTTATCACTGACTTCCGCTCATTAGAGCACAGTGCCCGGTGCAATGCATATTTCTTCCCGGAAAATGAAACGGTGAAAAGACACATTGCTCCATTCAAACTGAAATCCTCATTTACACCCCCTCTGGCGGATAACCTAACCGAGGACTATCTCTACGCCACCAAGCTGCATATCTCTAGCAAAAATTACCGCTCTGCAGGGATAAAAAATCTGACGCCAGGTGAAATCGCCTCTCTTCACAAACTCAAATCAAATGACAGCCAGTACATCATAACTAAAGCTGACAAAAACAATACCACTGTAATTCTGAATAAAAAGGACTACATAGTGGAAGCGCATAGACAGCTGTACGATGGTATACATTATACCGAAATTAAATCCATGAATATGGAAAACACTAAGAAAATGGTACTACAGACAGTCGCTAGGCTGAATGCTAGTGGAGTTCTTAGTCTGAAGACTGAATTTTCTGCTGAAAGTTTCAACAAGGAAGCCTACATTATATCTCCTGCCAAAAATACATAAGGTAGAAGAGGCAATTAAAAATCTTGATCCGGTAAAACCTGAGCTACCGGTCGACCTGAAAATCCCAGGAAGACCGATCATCTCTCAATGCGGGGCCCCTACTGAAAAACTAGGGCGCTACCTGGATTTTTTCTTAATCCCCATGGTGAGGAAACAAGAAACCTACTTGGCCGATACCTCAGAATTCATCAATGAGATTGAAAAACACCAAATACCAACTGATACGTTGCTGATCACGTATGACATTACCTCGTTATACACGAACCTCGGATTCAATGAAATCCTACAAGCACTCAGAAATGATCTCACTACCTACGAAAACATGGATTATAATATCCCAAAACCTCCCATCGATCTGTTGCTTGAAATAGCACGGTTGATTCTTGAAAAGAATGAATTCAGGTTTCACGACAAACACTTCAGACAAATTGTCGGAGCACCTCAGGGAGCAGTCCCTTCCCCAGAACTGTGTGATATAGCTATATACAAGCATATCAATCAGCTAATTGCCGCATTCCCACACAAAGAAAGAATTATATTACACAAGCGTTTTCGGGATGATGGTTTCATACTACTACAGGCAAATAAAGCCGTAGCTGAGAGTTTCTTTGAGATGGCTAATAACGCACATCCTCTATTGAAATTCACGTATGAAATATCTGAAAACGAGGCGAATTATCTAGACGTTACCGTTTTCAAGGGGAAAAGATATTCGACTGACTCAATACTTGATGTGAAATGCTACACAAAGCCAACTGAAACCTATCAATACCTACACAGAAAATCAGCACACCCTGAGGCGTGCTTCAAATCTTTCATTACGGGAGAATTGAAAAGATATATACGAAACTGCAATAATACTGCAGACTACATAAACAAGTCAGAATTCTTCAAGCAAAAGCTTAAAAAGAGAGGATATTCTACCTCGGAAATTGACTCGTGCTTTCGCTCAGTAAATTTTGCTGACAGAAACAAATACCTCAAGAAAAACGAGGGCATACAAAATAAGCCTGTACTTAAACGACGCATGCGTTACATAACGACTTTCAATCCATACACGAAATGGCTTAAAGGGATCTTGAAGAAATACTGGATCACAAACAAACATGCCGTAAACTTTACCAACCAGCCACAATTATGCTATAGGCGGGGTAAAAACATCAGTGAAATACTGAAAAAGTCAAAAATCTTACCATATCGGTCAATGCGTAGGCATTGACGAGGGTTTCGCTGGTCAGAAATAAGAATTTTCGACCTAAAATAACCCGAAACTTGCACCCGCAGATACTAAACAATGAATACTAGGGATAACCTAGAAAAACAAAAAACGGGCAAGTAGGAGTCTGGGTTTTCACCAGTGTTATTGCAGGTGTGGCCCCCTAGGACCAGTATTTATTATACTATATGAGGAGTCTGGGTTTTCACCAGTGTTATTGCAGATGTGGCCCCCTAGGACCAGTATTTATTATACTATAAGTAATAGTAGTTGAAAACTTAACTGTTACTTAATCTATAGTCATTAGTACTGCATGGTACAGCTGTCGCAGCTTCATTCTCCACACCGCCACACCGTGATCATATAGTGTTATTGCTGAATGTACAAAGGAAATGTGTCATCCGATATCAAACTGGAGTAAAGCTTCTTATTTACCTGAAATGATCTGTTTTGCTACTAAAATCTGAAATTAAATACACTTATGACATTATAAAATACATTTATATACTTTCCAGTGTGCACAACCTGAAACATTTCTGGTGGGGCGAAAGATTATATCAAATTTGAGCTACATTGTCATTTTCATATATTCAGCCGCAATGTGCATTTCGGGGGTATGGGAAGGAAAAATTCTACAACTTTGTTGAAACCAGCTGGATGGTCCTCCTTTGTGCTTCCCTGCAAACAAGGTACATATGGGTAGCTGATCCATTAGGACTGTGGCACTCATATGGGACACACAACATTCCGTAAATAATGATAATAATAAATCCGCAAAATTTCACAAAATCCAGCGTGCAAATCAGCCGTTTGAATACCAAACTAAAGCATGTGCCTCAAGATGGGAAGTATGCTTGTTGTAACTGTGCAGATAACAATTCTGGATATCCGGAGCTGTTATTGAATGATATTACCTTCATGGGATGTGTCAGTAGTCCATTGTGTGATTTTCCCCAAAAAGTCAATATCTCAGAATGGTAAAATGGTAAAAATGCAAAATATACACTAAGCTGCTCTTCTGGAACGGTTATCACATATTGAAATAATCATATAGTCCCTACCAGTAACTTAGTAGCCCTAAAGTTTGGTTTCCTCTGATGGTACCGATATATGCCTGGGCCCATGGACTATAAGTTACAGCTCTCAACGTTTATTCATTTTGGATCACCAGGGACAAAATATCTTAGAACGAAGTGGGGTGGCTGAAACCACCTAAACCAATTAGGTTTACATAATCGCCTGTGTAAGAGGAAACAATCACCCCTATTTTCATGTAAAACTTGAGGATTCAGCTTTCCATCTCGTAAAATGGGGGAAAAAAGCTGGACATGCTCAAGGCTGGCCAGGTTAGTTTTTCTGGGTTATTCTTGCATTTACCAAGTTTACCCCATGTTGAAGCGTTTACTCCATCAGACGTCCTCAATGCTCACCCATTAACATTCGATGAGTTATTTGTTTGATCTGATCTGTCATCACAACACCCGAGCTAGCGTATCTAATTCCGCTTAAGCCGGTGCTAGGGGCCGTGTGGATATTTCATAATCTCCACATGAACCGCTACAATAAATGCGCGGTTGAGATACTAAGGCTACGTCCGAGAATCCACCGTATTCTCGGGACTGCATGTTTGGTGCTGAGGGAAGCTTTCCTGTTGAGTCATGGGGTTGCTTTTTAGTCGCCAGACGTCGTCAATTTCTCCCACCTCTTGCTTATCGCTCCAATTTCAATCTTTCTACTTTCAAGTTTGAGAGATGAATAACTGATTTTTTTCTGGAAGGCCGTGAAATTACGTCGGGATAGCTAAAAGAGCTATATGGTCAGAGAAGGGACACTAAAACCAAGAAAAAATCAAAAGGGCAGTTATCAAGCAATGGGGACCGGGAACATGCAACATACAATTTACATGTTATACCACTGGTCTATATTGAATGGCCACAGTTTTGGTCAAATGTTCATGGGCCTTTGCCACTGATCGGTTTGGGAGTGATTAGGACGATTTCAGGTTCAGAGGCAGATTGGGGGGGGGGGGCGGAGGTGTCTAAAACTAATATATGGTTCAGCACCCGTGCATTACTCTAATTATATGCCGGTTATGCATGTACACTGTAAGAAAAATGATACTGAAAGGGGAGGATCCTGTGTTCAATTGTTATTGGTGGATTCAGATCCAGCTCCCCCTCTCCCCCCCCCCCTTTCCCAATGAACTTTTCTTTGGGGCTCGCAATTTTTTAAAGCTAGCACTTTGTGCCTTTATAACAAATCAAATTAGGGGCTTTTGTATTCTTGGAAAAAAGCATCATGGGTAAATTCAGATTTGACGAAACGGTAGTGTACCTTGAAAATTTGGTTTTTGGAGTATTTTCTTCAAAATTGGTGTATTATTCTACGTAAAACTACCCAATAATATCTTATATCACACCAGATGATTAATTACTAACTCGCAAGGTAATTCAGGCAAAGAAAATTGCACAAGTAAAAAGTTTGAAAAATCGATCCGAAAATCAGACAAAATGGCTTATTTTTATAATATGAGGTCACCGTGACATCATCATAGAGACCATCTTGAATTTTGTTACATTTTCTGGTAGCACTGGAACCCTAGATATAGTGTGGCAAGTTTTAGCTTCCTAGCCTCAAGGATAATGAAAATAATGAAGATATTGGTAAGCTATCTATTTTTTAATTGGTAATATTTCCCCTTAACCCTACCTGGCCTGGAGGGGGGGGACATTATGCCCCCCCCCCCTATCAAACTTTCTGCGCTATCTCCGGAACGACAAAAAACAGAGAGCCGAAACCCCGTGACTTTATAGTTTATCATATTGTGGTCATTTTTAGTCCATTTGCATAACCCCCGAGCAGAGGATCATGGGTAAATTCAAGATGGCGGCCACGTGGGGTACCAGAAAATTGATGTTTTTGTGATATTCCTTTAAAATTTCTGCTTTTCCGCGATGAAAAGTGGGCGAAAACTATTTTATTTCACATCACATTAATATTTACTAATTTATCATGCAGTTTTTGCGGAGAAATTGCATAAATAAAAAATTCGGAAAATCTGACCAAAAAAAATCGACCAAAAATGCGGTTTTTGAAAAATGACGTCACTGTGACGTCATCAGAGAGGCCATCTTGGATTTTTTTTTTTTTTTTACATTTTCTGGTAGAGCTTGACCCAGGGGTATAGCGTGGTAAGTTTCAGCCTCCTAGCTCAAGGGATAAGAGAATGCCCCCCAGGCCACGACAGATCCCAAAAAGCCCAGGCCAGATAGGGTTAAATGCCCTTTTGGGGGCCAGAGGGCGTCACATGATCCAAAGTGATGGGCACCCCTTCTGATATTGTTCTGTATGCCTCAAGTAATGGATGTGCCAAGTTTGGTGCTTTGGTCCAGCGTGTCACGATCTTTTTGCTTAGCCACTTCACTAATGGGGAGGTGCCTGAGAAAAGGTTAGATGCAAGTCCGACACCGTGGTGCAGATTACTGCTCCGCAATCCGGGCATTTCGAATCCTCCCGAGGCGATGAGGATGCACAGTCCCCTGTATGCCCTATGCAAATTGTGAAACGATATAGCGTCCAGCATCTTCTCACGATGGTTACAAGAATTCTGAACTGTAAGATTATTCTTATCGTTGTGACTTTAATTAGAGAACTAAGAAATACAGAATGTTGTTTTTTTTTACGATGATGATGTTGTCATGATGGAGAAAGGCTATGATATATGTGTTTATAAAGTGCCCGGGTCTAGTAAAATGGAAAAAAGGCCGAGGCCGAGTGTGCAGTCTCTTCTGATAAGTTTGTGGACATGCTGGTTGCTTTCAGAGGTCGTACAAGAAATTTGATTGTGGATTGTTTGAGAGTGATCGATTTGTTAGAAGAGATTTAGTGTAATTTTTGAAGCCGACTTTTTTATACGTTTGGGTTTCTTTGTTCGATATTTGATGGATGGATGGATGGATGGATTGATGGATACTTGGACACTCCATCGTGATACGGTGGGCACTGGTCATGCAGAACACGCCGCGCAACCTTCATACATATGGTCCTTTGTACTAGTGTCATATAGGCGCTAGAAACCTCCTATATAATCAACCAATTTGTCCAGACCTAATCTGTCCCCTGCCTTCCTTTGCCATATCTGCCGGTCCATATTCTCCGTCAAATGTGAGCCATATGCCCGACCTCGTATGTCGTCCTTCCCTTAGCCTCTATTGACATCCCGGATCTGACCAACTCGACAGCATTTCTTAGACATTTTCTCCTCATCATATACCCCCGAGATACATGAATCTCATTATAAAGCTTACAATATGTTATTTTTACAACTAAGCTGAGGTGGCTGAGTTGAATCACGGTCCGGCGTGAAAGGTCCGTCTGTCCTCTGACATCTTGCCGCTCCCCTATACCCAGGTTGGTGACCTTTGAGCCTAGGAGACGGTTCAGCTTAGTATTTTCCTTATATCTTGCAACAAATTATTTTATGTATATGCCATTATTGTTTATCTCAAATTCCTGTGCACAGGTAGATGTACAACCTTCATTTTGCATCATTGTTACCATGGACTCTATGCTGAAGATCAGCTGATGGAACGTTGATGGTTTGAGGAAGAAATCTACGGATGATTTCTTCAGTGACAATATTACGAACTGTGACATAATTGGATTGCTAGAAACTTGGACTATTGATGAAAGTGTGTGCAAAGAAATGATAAAGCAGCCAGCTTTTGGAGATTTCACTTACATCTTTATTCCAGCAACAGGTAAGTGTGCGACTGGCAGAAAATCTGGTGGCATTGTTATTCTGTATAAAAAATACCTAAAACCCTCCCTTACCCTCATACACAAATCCAGTAACATATGCTGGATAAAAATATCATCCAACAACATGGGTTGGGAAAAAGACCTGTTCCTAGCAACCTGTTACATCCCACCGGCTGACTCAAAATACTATGACGACCAATTCTCTGACTTGGAACGACAAGTTCAAAGATACAGCCAACTAGGAAATACATTTCTCATGGGCGATTTCAACTCCCGCCTAGGAAAACTACAAGACTTTGTTTGGAACGACTCTGACAAGTTCCTAGACCTTCCTGTAAGCTATGTAGCTGACCAACAAATCCCCAGAAATAACCTTGACACGCACAGCACAGTAAAAGAACATGGGGAAAAAACTTATTTCCCTATGCATAGCTGCCCAACTGAGAATCCTAAATGGTAGAAAAACTGGTGATACTATAGGAAACTTCACATATCACGACCATAGTGGAAGCAGCGCCATCGATCTATTTATATGTAATGATACCCTCAATAATTATATCTACAGCATGCAAATTAAACCAGTCAACTACTTATCCAGACATTGTCAAATAGTTTGTTACATACAATGTAGCCGAAACAAGACGAATCCATCGAAACATATCCAAACTGAACCCTTGCCAAATCGCCCTCCAAAAATCACGCAAGAAAATAAAGACCTATACCAAAATGCCCTTTTGCAACCAGAAATTAACGAACAATTAATAAAATTCATGCAAACTGACTTTCCAAGCAACCAAACCGGCATAGATAATCTAAATGACAGTGTAGTGGATCTAATTTTACATGCAAGAAATTTAACAATTCCAAATAGATGTACCCAGTATAGAAAAAATAATAAAAAACGCAATAGACCCCATAAGAAATACTTTGATCAAGATTGTAAAGATACCAGAGCTCATCAAACTAGGTAAGGAACTGTCTAAATATCCCTGGAACCAGCATCTTAGACAAACATACAACAAACACAAGAAAACTACAAAAAACTTCTCCAATACAAAGAAAAATGTTACAAACAAGACTTAATAACATGTCTTAGTAACCTTAACAACCAAGAAACAAAAGAATTTTGGAATATCATAGACTCACTAGACAAAATGGACACCCCCACTGTCTCCGCGGGCGCAAACATGTCTGACCTTTTCAACCATTTCAACTCCTTAAATAATACAAATCTGAGCCTTGACACCGACATCCCCCTAAAGAAGAACTTCTACATCTCGAAAATAAAAGTAATCAAAAAGGCTCAACTCTCTCGGCACATTTCTCATACTCTGAAGTTAAAACTGCCTTAAAATCATTAAAATCCAACAAATCACCTGGACCAAACCAAATAACAAATGAACTATTAAAATATGGAATGGATATCCTACTACCACCCTTAACCAAATTATTCAACGAAGTTCTGCAAGCAGGAATTTTTCCAACACAGTGGGCACATGGGTACATCCAACCTATCCACAAAAAGGGGACATAACCCAAGCTTGTAATTATCGTGGAATCACTCTGTTAAATACGATTGGCAAACTTTTCACAAAACTCCTGAATAACCGACTGAGTAACTTCCTCGAGGATAACGAAATTATCTCAGATGCCCAAGCTGGATTCCGAAAGAACCACAGAACAACTGACAACCTTTTCATAATAAACGCCCTTGTGAACAAATACATAAAAAAACTCAAACAAAACACTCTTTCTCTGCTTTGTCGACCTACAACAAGCCTTCGATTCCGTCTGGCACGAAGGTTTGTTGCTCAAATTACAACGTCTAGGAATAGGAGGAAAGTTTTACAGCATAATAAAGGATATGCACAATAAAATAACATTGCAGGTAAAACTAGACAAAACTTTATCTCCACAAATTAAGAGTACAGTAGGTGTTCGCCAAGGGGACAACTTGAGTCCTACACTTTTCAATATCTTTCTAAATGACCTTGATCTATCTGCTGATACTAATGACCCCCCACTCCTTCACAACCAGAAAATCTCTCATCTACTTTATGCCGATGACCTTGTAATCCTGTCAGAAACCAAGGAAGGTCTCCAAAATTCAATAAACGTCCTGAATAACTATTGTCAAATCTGGCACCTCAACATCAACACTGAAAAAACGAAAACCATGGTCCTACAGAAAAGAAAACGCATTACACAAGTTCAACCATCATTCACCCTCGGTCCCATTACACTACAAAACTGTACCACATATAGATATCTAGGAATTATCATAAACGACAAGGGAGAATTCGGTGACGCTGTTAATGACCTTAACCTCAAAGGGCGGAAAGCCTTATTCAAACTACACAAAATCTGTCAGAACTGCTCCATACCCATTCATATTCAAACAAAACTATTCCAAACTCTAATAAAACCCATCATCCTATACAATTGTGAAATCTGGGGTCTTAACAATAAAATCTTTAACCGACCTGAAGACAACTATTGGCTCAATGTAAATAAAATAAATAAAATGCTCTATGAACAAACACAACTTAAATTCACCAAGTTTTGCCTCCATACACCAAAACGAACATCCAACCTTGCCTGTAGAGCCGAACTTGTAGGCACCACTGATAACAAACTCTTAAATGATGCCCATCTCTACTACAGCATCAATCCACAAACTAAACATAACTGGGAGAACTCCGTCAAAACACTCATGCAGCAAACCAAAACAGACACACACGAAATAACACAACCTATGACTAAATCACAATCAAACTCCACATTCAGCTCACTTAAACTAAAGCTCCAAGAACAATACCAGAACTACTACTTCTCTGAATTACTAAACAACCAAACAGGCGGTAAACTCACAACTCTATCCCAAATCTACAAAACTTACTGCAGTCAGGAATATCTTAACTTAACAAAGCCAAACCACAGATACACTATTACAAAACTTCGAATTAGTAGCCACAAATTAGAGATCGAGACTGGCAGATATCACGACATCGACCGATCAGACCGAATCTGTAAACAGTGCACGAGTAACCATGTGGAGAACGAAGCCCATTTTTTAATCCACTGTGAAGCCTTCAAAGAACTACGAAAAGAAATATTTAAACATCTCCCGGACTGCGACAACCTACCCCCCGAAAGGATCCTGGACAAACTGCTAAATCCCGAAAACAATTCCTACTTCATTGAAACCTCTGCGGCTATCCATAAACTGTAAACAAAAAGATTAAACTGATTTTTCTGCCATATTATACCTGCCAGTCGCATACTTAACCTCAAAGTGGTCATCCCCACATATTTCATGTATATATTTGACCGCTCATTATTGTTCAATTGTTTTGTTATATTTGCCATACTTTTGTATACCAAGAGTCGTGCAATAAACTTGATTGATTTTCAGTAATTACCCCGCCCCTCCAGTGAACATGAAATCATACAGAGAGGATAGTTCGTCCAGGGCAAATATATGTGAAACTGTTACACCGGACAGTTGTGCTGCATTATTTGTAGAGTCTATCAGTAGTATACAAAGAGCATTTGAAGGTCACTTGACCTCAGAAATTTGCATATTAGGGAGGTCACGGGAGGGTGACAAAAGGTCAATGAGTGCATAGTTCCGGCAGAAAGACCAATCAGCCAATCAGAAGCGAGTATTGTGTCACATGGGGTCATGTGTGGTGGTGGGTGGGTGGTGGGTTTAAGATGGCGGCTGTGGTGGTGGGTGGGTGGTGGGTTTAAGATGGCGGCTGTGGTGGTGGGTGGGTGGTGGGTTTAAGATGGCGGCTGTGGTGGTGGGTGGGTGGTGGGTTTAAGATGGCGGCTGGTGGTGGTGGGTGGGTGGTGGGTTTAAGATGGCGGCTGTGGTGGGGGTGGGTGGTGGGTTTAAGATGGCGGCTGTGGTGGTGGTGGGTGGTGGGTTTAAGATGGCGGCTGTGGTGGTGGGTGGGTGGTGGGTTTAAGATGGCGGCTGTGGTGGTGGGTGGGTGGTGGGTTTAAGATGGCGGCTGTGGTGGTGGATGGGTGGGTGGTGGGTTTAAGATGGCGGCATAACGGACTGAAATTATTGAACCAGCACAGGGGCTTGCCCGGAGCGAATTGGTGAAATTTTGAAAAAGTACTGTGACAGAAATTGATGTGACGGAAATAATACTTCTATGAATAGGGCGAAAACTTATCTAAGATAATTTTTCTGTCATAATTAATTCTTGGTCGAGTATCAACTATTCAGATATTACGGAAAGTACTGTTGTTATAACGTATTGTTTGTTATATATCAGACACGATCAGCTGATATATGTAAACAAACGATCTATATTTAGACCCTCACGTGATCTGCTACGTTGCAGCACGCGCTCTTTGATCTTGGCGTTCCGCCGCCGTACAAGAAGCTCAAATTGAGACGGAGAATTTCGTTACCGTTACCAGTAAATTGTAAGTTTATTGCGGAAAGAATTTATATTGCATAAATTCCTGCGGGAAATAGGAAGTACACATATAAGAGAATATTGTCTTGACGTAAAAAGTTTGGACATTTCATATTTACGGAGATATGGATTTTTATAACTGAGCCGGTTTTTCGTGTAAACCATCGCAGCGAAAAGGGAAACGGCTGTCATCTTCGTTTTGCTATGTCACAAAAAGTGCTCGAATTACTTATTTCTAAATTATTTCATCACGAACCCAACTAAGGTCAGCAAGTATACATATTTTACGATATAGTCAATAACTGTGAGCACATAAGACGTTCTGGTTGATGAGATCTGAATTTTTGAAGTTTGGCAATTTTCTGGCCATATTTGTTTGGCAATTTTTTGGCCATATTTGTTGGAAGCCGGTCGGGTGTTCGTTTGTCATGATGGAAAATCATTAATTAATCATATTTTGAGATATATTTCTCAACACAACCTTGTATTCATTGAAAATATAATTGTTCAGGCTTACATTGCTAACTGGTTTGCTGCCTTTGAGGTAATATTTGTTTCGGCAGTTGTTTCCGCCCATGCGATGAGAAAATATGCCTGAAAAAAAATGTCTAGTTTTGTGTCCGCTCCACAGACATTTTACACCAAATAGTTCAACACATGGACACCAATATACATATATTGCGACCAGTCTATGATACAGTGCCACCCCAGTGTCGAGCATTTATTGTCCAGTTTGCACCAGCAAAGAAAAATCACGAACGTTCATCGAACGTCATCGGTGGGGACCTTCATGTGGTCTTCCGCGGTATATGAATCACTTACATTTGAATGCATGAATTAGTTTGATATAATTTTGTTGGGTGTGGATGGTTTAAAAGAGTGGAAATATTCCGTACAGGTCTGTTTTATGTAACAAACGCTAAGAAAAATGGCTACCCAAGGTCAATTTCCCCGGCTTCCCCGGATAATCGCACATTTCAAACCACAGCCCCATCTAGACGCTTTGATGCAAGGGAGACAACTCAGACTAGGCCAATTTCTCTTGTAGGCAAAGGTAATCTCCCTGATTCGCACATTTCTATCTTTTTTGCGTGTTTTGGGTGGTGGAGTTTTTTTTTATGGATTTTACTATGAGCTATGAAATGTTTTTTTAAGTACCGGCTAGGCTTGTAAATAGATGCATATACACCCATAGACACTCATATACTGGGATATTAGCCCAATGTATGTATAAATCCATACGGGGTGGACATGTTGGAGTCTAGATGGAGCACTAGTGGCCCGATTGGGTAGAGTGAGGTCTTATTTTAAAGCTCTCGAGGAAATAAATAAATAAATAAATAATAATAAAAAAAATCAAAAAAATCGGCGAGTAGTGGACAAAGGGGAAATTGGGAAGTACTGACCATGCCCCAGAATACTTCATATGCATATCACGGCCTTAAGGCCTATGTAAGATGTAATCTACTTCACATTTTAGTAGTATAAAAAGCGCAAGTCCTATTGACCTTGCCCCTCCAAAGAAATAAAATCGGCTCTATTTTACAGGAGTATATACGCAGGTCACGTGGGTTGTGACGTCACTTCCGGGTTTTCACTAAAAACTACCTCCAAACATAGAAGAGTTCCAATTTTTCCCCTTAGACGTCCGTATGTTCATCCTCCAAACCCAGAAGAGTTCCAATGTTCAACCTCCGGGACTTTTTCACCGGCCTGGCCCGCCCCAGCACGCAGCGCGCGCGCGCGAACGCGGGTTCTCCGGGCGCAGCGCGCGTGGTTGTAGTAAGTAAAGTGGCCATTTTGGGGCAGTGAAGGAAGGTATTTGGGGTCGAGATGGACCATCCTTGGTCTGAATGCGTCCTGGGAGGTGTCATTTTGTAGTTCTCGGGGTGTACATTCCGAATTGAGGGATGTTCCCGTCATCTGTGACGTCATCGATGACGTCATCAGTAGGAGTATTAGCGAAAGTGAGCCTTTTGGGGCAGTGCAGGAAGGTATTTGGTGTAGAGATGGACCATCCGCGTTGCGAATGCGTCATGGGATGTGTCATGTTGTAGCTCTCGGAGTATAGACCCCGATTTCAGGGATATTTACAGCATCTGTGACGTCATCGATGACGTCATTAGTACAAGTTGTAGCGAAAGTGGGCCTTTTGGGGCAGTGCAGGAAGGTATTTGGTGTAGAGATGGACCATCCGCGGTCCAAATGGACCGTGTGAGGTGTCATCTTGTAGCAACGCCCACCAACACCATTCTTAATGCTTCAACGCCCTGGTGAAATAGCTCAGAAGCTCTGATATTCCATGGAATTGTCACTAATTCTTCGAAATGCAGTGATGCCCGTCAACGCCCGTCGTTACACCTTAACACTCTAACATAGCGCCATGATATAGACCAGAGAGAGAACAACAACAACAACAACAAGGATGACACATGAGAGAACAACAACAACAAGAAGTTTTTTTCATATAGTTTATTTTCCCCAATGTTACATCATACCCACGCTGGGGGAGCCGCGTTGGGTATATTTACAATTCAAGAAGATTCTTATCCAATCAGAGGCCACCATTTGCATGTTTCATATTCGTTCCTGTCCGTTAGATGTATTCTTGTCCAATCAGAAGTCTCCATTTCAGAAAGTGCCATCTGAACCGTTTATTCTAATCATCGTCGGGCAGGCCAGGATACCGTTGAGGCAACATATCCTCAGATAGTTGTTTGCGCATTCTGAGTATCTATCAGTGCATGGGTGAATACTTTCATCCGATGGAGGTGGTGGTCAGTTTAACCACGAAGAACGCAACATTGGTCATTATCTCCACTATCCACTTGGTGTTACAATTCAAGAAGACTTGTCCAATCAGAGGCCACCATTTGCATCTGTCATATTCGTTCCTGTCCGTTAGATGTATTCTTGTCCAATCAGAAGTCTTCATTTCAGAAAGTTCCATCTTCGGCCATGTTCGCTTTGAACCGTTTATTCTAATCATCATCGGGCAGCCCAGGATACCGTTGAGGCAACATATCCTCAGATAGTTGCTTGTGCATTCTGAGTATCTATCAGTGCCTGGGTGAATACATTCACCCGATGGGTTGGTCGGTCAGCTTGGTCACGAAGAACGTAACATTGGTCACACTGTCCACTGTCCACTTGGTGTTGGGGCGTTGCAACCGGGCCCATTCCAAGGGATCCACGGTGTTCAGTTTCTCCAGCATCGTCTCTAGCGACACTCGGTTAATGATGGTAAACGGTTGGTCAAATACCTGGATGTTACTGCTCGGGTAAAAGTATCGGACTTGGACTGTCTCTTTATGCTGCAGCACATAACCAAACGCCAGATTCAATTTGAAGGCCGTAGTTTGATCTTTGAAGATGGCTTCTACGTAGCTACGTAGACGGGCGAGGTCGGTCAGTCGGAAATTGTAGATATCTTGAATAGGGCGATGACGGTGGAAACAGTGCCGTATCATGGACCAATGGCGCCGATAGATGTCACTCACTGGATGGGCGCCCTGTAAGAGATCGCTAGGAACA
Organism: Hanleya hanleyi; assembly: GCA_036873755.1. Lineage (NCBI taxonomy): Eukaryota > Metazoa > Mollusca > Polyplacophora > Lepidopleurida > Hanleyidae > Hanleya > Hanleya hanleyi. The sequence continues at coordinate 1,209 of JAVTVY010055914.1, read as the reverse complement.
TTTATGGGCTCGTCCAGAAAATGTTCGATGTTGTCAGGCGTATGACTCGAAACCGTAACGGTGGGGTCCGGCTGGATATCCAGGCTCTGAACTGTGGGTATAGACGGGCTCTCCTTCATCGCATCACCAGTGGCATTCGTCTCCCCGGGCTCATCTTCACTAGGTCTGACCTTCCGCTGCTCCTCCTCAGTAGGAAGTTGTCGCACATGCCATGGTACCGGGGCATGAATCAACCGTTGGTGTCGCAGCAACTGACTGCGTCGTTTGAAGAGTTGACCACAACCGTTACATTGTTCCGTCGCGCCCTCGTGGCATGAGCGTTCGTGGCACAGTAAATGATCCTCCCGATTGAATGACCGTGCGCAGGTTGTACAAGTATACCGAGCATCGTTGTGGGTGGAGGCCTCGTGGCGCCGTAAATTATCTAGACGAGTAAACAGCTTCTGGCAAGTTGTGCAAGTGAACATCTTGGTGGTTGACAGAGTGTCTGATGAAACGTCCAGGCCGCTTCCCCTTTATAGCACGCTAGCTGATGATCTATTTTTAGCACACTCAGTTCAACTATCCCCAAGTCGAGGGCCGAGCCGTGACATCTTCGGTAACATCCGTGTCTCTTCGGTCACCTCCGTACCGTCAACGATCAACATGTAGACATATGGAGTATGTACGGCATGTTATGGTATTCATCAGTGCATGAGTGACGCATTCAGCCGATGGGAGTGGTCGGTCAGCTTGGTAACGAAAAACGTAACATTGGTCACATTCTCCACTGTCCACTTGGTGTTGGGGCGTTGTTGTTGGGCCCATTCCAAGGGATCCACGGTGTCCAGTTTCTCCAGCATCGTCTCTAGCGACACTCGGTTAATGATGGTAAACGGTTGGTCAAATACCCGGATGTTACTGCTCGGGTAAAAATATCGGACTTGGACTGTCTCTTTATGCTGCAGCACATAACCAAACGCCAGATTCAATTTGAAGGCCGTAGTTTGATCTTTGAAGATGGCTTCTACGTAGCTACGCAGACGGGCGAGGTCGGTCAGTCGGAAATTGTAGATATCTTGAATAGGACGATGACGGTAGAAACAGTGCCGGATCATGGGCCAATGGCGCCGATAAATGTCACTCACTGGATGGTCTTCGTGTAACAGATCGCTGGGAACATTTATGGCTTCGTCCACGAAGTGTACTTTGCCCTCCACGTCGTACAAA
>JAVTVY010055913.1:0-31874 GCA_036873755.1 Hanleya hanleyi | reverse complement strand
ACCTGGATAAATATATATATTTTTTAAAAGCTCAAAGCTTATTAAAACTGATTATTACAATATCTGTATATTTGTGAATAACTTAAAAACAAAATAGAGTGAGAAACGGAAATAAACTACCACAAAACTTTCGTTCTATCTGCAATGCTACGTGGGAACGTAAAAGCAGAATGAAGGTTTCCATAGAATATCTTACTGAAATTTGTCCATCCCAAAGTGACAATGGGGCCAACACATAATCCAAGCGGGCTTTGATGACACAAATAAATTTGTGAGTCACTTTATTTCAACAGTATTCACAACCATGTCGTGCCAACTTCGCTCGATAATCGAAAAAATGTCGACTGACAGGAAAGACCGTTGACAGCGACAGCGAGGTAGCCAATCGCGGCTAACATTTCCCCCGATGCCCGAAGGGCTGAAGGGAGACTATAGTATTGGGGTCCGTCCATCCGTCTGTCAGTGAATTTCTTGTCCGCGCAATATCTCAGTTAATATTTGATGGACAGGATTGAAACTTTCATGATATGTGGCCAGTGCCTCGTAGCTGTGCAGCGTAGAGTTTTTTTTCCGTGTTTCGGTTATATTTTCAAGAGTTATGGCCCTTTGTTCCTGAAATTTCTGTGAATGGGACTTGTCCGGGCTGGATCTTGGTTAATATTGTATGGACAAATATGAAATTTGCATGATATGTGTTCAGTGCCCCATAGTTGTGCACCGTAAATTTTCTTTGCGTTTCGCTTATATTTTCAAGAGTTATGGGCCTTTGTTCCTGAAATCTCCGTGAATTGGGACTTGTCCGGGCTGGTTCTTGGTTAATATTGTATGGACAATTATGAAATTTGCATGATATGTGGTCAGTGCCCTGTAGTTGTGCAGCGTGAAGTTTCTCCGCATTTCGCATATATTTTCATGAGTTGTGGCCCTTTGTTCCTGAAATCTCCGTGAATTGGGACTTGTCCAGGCTGGATCTTGGTTAATATTGTATGGATCATTATGAAATTTGCATGATATGTGGTCAGTGCCCTGTAGTTGTGCAGCATGAAGTTTCTCCGCGTTTCGCTTATATTTTCATGATTTTTGGCCCTTTGTTCTTGAAATCTTTGTGAATTGGGCTTTGTCCAGCCTGGATCTCGGTTAATATTGTATGGACAAGTATGAAATTTTCATGATATGTGGTCAATGCCCCATAGTTGTGCAGCATGAATTTTCTCTGTGTTTCGGTTATATTTTCAAGAGATACGGCCCTTTGTTCCTCAAACCTTAGTGAATGGGATATATATATATTTGTCCAGGCTGGATCTTGGTCCATATTGTATGGACAAGAATGAAATTTGCATGATATGAGGTCAGTGCCTTGCAGTTGTGCAGAGTAAAACGCTTTGTCCGTCTGTCCGTCCGGATGAAAGCCCCGTCGACCATCTTGCATCAAAACATTGTAGTATCACTTGTTAGTCGATCGACTTGATACTTGGAATATGTATTATGCAAGGCATGGTGGAAAAAGTGACTGAAATAGAATTTTTGTAACTATCCAAATTAGGCCTCCGCCGACCAATACAGAACAGAAAGATGGCGGAGCAGTGTCGGAGTAAAGCGGAATGGGGGGGGGGGGGGGCATGCAATTAAGCAATCTCTGATTTCTTATTTCCTGCGTTTAATCTTCCCCCAAGTGACAGCATCATGTTGTTTGTTTTTGTTGGTTTCCCGGGTGTGAAAAGGAATAGGACCCCACATTCGGGGTTCCGGGTGTAAAAAGGAAAATGTCCCTACTGGTGGGATTCCCAGATGTGAAAAGTAATAGGACTCAAACGTGGTGATATAACTGAAAGACTGTGTGTCCGATAAGAGGTTCATACCCCAAAACGTAACGTCAAATATTATGGTAGTCCCTCTAATAATTCAATCACAGGAAGTGAAATTTGGGGGTGATCCAATTTATTAGAACAGGAAGTTGATAAAACAGTTCAAAATCATAGATATAATCCATTATTTCTTCATTAATTCAATGAGTTTAGAGGGGGATGGTGTTTTTTAGAACCACTGATTGAATTTCGTCGGGGTGAATATTGATAGGGGGGGATTGAATTATTAAAGGGATTTCCATACAATTATTTGAGAGTGTTGATGATTACATAAAGATGCCATGTATATTGTATATATGTACCTGGTATTGGTAGTCTAACATAATAATTTACTCTGGTTTTTCGGATCCAGTACTAATACATTTGTGAACTGTTATTTTATCTGTGGTTGGATGGAATCTGGCCTGGCATCATGCAGGTCTGTCTGGTTTCATTGGTGCAAATTTAATGTTGTGTTGCTAATATTGTGTGTGGGTGTTTTGTATTCCGTAGGACCCTCGACTGGTTCCAGGAGCTGGTGCCACAGAGATTGAACTGGCCAAGCAAATCACCTCATACGGAGAGGTATATACACTGCATTGAAAAGCTGGGAATTCAAAATGGATACTCTACATTCTTTGAAATATTATTAAACTATAAATCTAAACTAGATTGTTGATACAAATAACATAAACAAGAGCATGAAGAATGAATTTAACTCTGAATATGGAAGTCATTTTGATAAATATTCTATATTTCAGCACCTATTTTGTCAAATAAATGCTGAAATAGAGAATATTTATAACTCAACTTCCATATTCAGAGTTAAATTCATTCTTGTTAACTACATGTATAGTCAGACCCTCCAATCTATGGGAAAGAAATGCAGATAATCGAATATAAAGCCGAGCTGATGTGAGTTGGTGTGATAAGATTGCAGATTAAATTGGATTCTGTGCAGTAAAATGAGATGCGGTTGCAACTGGCATTGGAATATGTGTCGTATGGGAAACGTGAAAGTCCTTGCTGACAATGATACAGCCACTGCCGCTAAACACGGACAAAACACGACCAGTACTGGAAAGTCCCGACAACATGCGGCTAAAAAATGGTGGACAAACTACTTGATCTGAAGGTGATGTTTTGTTTACCCCATTGTGCTCTCATGTAATATATAAATAACACTATCGAGTGGAGAGTGTACTTCTCTTGCAATCTATCAAACATACTAACTTGAGTAATCGAGCTGTAATTTGGGATACATTACGTAAAACCACGAAATCAGGGTGTATGGTATTCTAATACATTTTATTAGTGGACAAGGGCACAGTATCCCAAATTGCACCTTGGTTATTCAAGTTAGTATGCTAAAAGTTGGATAGATTGAACGAAATGTACACCCTCCGCTCGATAGTGTCATTTATATAGTACATGACAGCAGATGGACTCATTAATGAGGTGAACGAAACATTACCTCCTTCTGGTCAAGTAGTTTGTCCACCATTTTTCAGCTATATCTCATTGGGATTAGCCGATGTTTGATGGGAGTGGCCGCAGTTTTTTTCCAGCAAAGACGTTCACGTTTCCCATACTGCCATACTCAAATTTGATGCCAGTTGTAACCGCATCTCATTTTACTACACATAATGCAATTTAGTCTGCAATTTTATCACATTCAAACAGTCCTAGTTGCATCAGCCAAGTTTTGCATCTGATTTTCCGCATTCCTTTCCCACAGATTGGATGGCCTGATAGTTAAAGCTCCCCCTACTATTTGTAGGGGTCCTGGGCTCAGCCACCAAAACCACAATTCCTCACAACATTAGGCATGTGAAGAAAAAATCCCTGTTAATTCATGTTTATGCTATACTGAGACTGTAGTGAGACTCCAACTTTAATTTTAATAGCTTTTGAACATGAAAAGTTCATCAGTTGAACTCCAATGTTAAAAGATAGACAATGATTCCGTGTCAACATTTTCTCTGTTTAACCATCAACATACCTACTATTGTATGGAGGGATATGATTGTTTTGTGTTATTTCAGAGTGTGCCTGGATTAGAGCAGTATGCTATCACCAAGTTTGCTGAATCCCTGGAGTCCATCCCCAGAGCTATAGCGGAAAACACTGGAGCTAAGGTATTCTAGTAACCCAGCAGTCTCTCCTCATTGAAAATATCAGGTCTTCAGTGAGTGTGTGCAGTTTGTCTTGTTAACAAAATCTAGGATGGCTGCAAACCACTGCTCTTAGTTGCTGACACAGCGGTGAACCACTGGTTCAACCGACCACATTGTAACTCACTTTATTTTCATTGGAACACCCTGCCTCCCATAAGCATTCTATTTTTGTAGAAATTGCACAACTTGTTAGACCTTCTTTAAAAATGTAGCAGCATCTCTGTTACTGGAGGGAGTCTCGTCTGATACGCTGTAAATCCCCTGTGCAGGGAGTGGTCCGAGTACCTCCCTTGATAACTGCACTTGATCCCATTAAAAGCAAAAAATTTAGTAACGGAAGTTTTCAAGTTGACCCCAGTAAATGTGTATGAAGCTTGATTTCTTCACTCAAACTGTATTCACAGAACAATGTCATACCTCGATCAACTTCCCAGAATGGACAGACTGATGAGCTCCGACAGTGAAACCTCAATGCACAGGTTGAAATACTACCCGTCGTTATTAACAGTTCAGTTCTAAAGTCCAGTAACTTGCCTTTCTGGTGTCCGATTTGCTGTATTATACATGAACTCTGTGTTTATTTTACTAGGCGACGGAGGTCCTCTCCAAGTTATATGCTGCTCACCAGGAAGGGAAGAAAAATGTCGGAGTAAATGTTGATGTAAGAAGGCTTTTTATTGGCTAACATAAATGTACGAGATGTTTTCATATCCACCAAGTCACCCACCCTATTTTGGCGGCATTGTGAGCATGTGTTGTCTCATTTCTATACTCTTGTGATAAATTGTGGTCCGGATACATTTTGACCTTGTGTAAATGTTGACTTGTCATTTATGTTGATTCAGTGTAACATGTATTTCAAATGATCTGTCCAACCACGAAATCCTTTCATTACAATAATATTTCTCTCTGCAGGATGTCGGTAGCGTATCAGACGCTGTGTCTCAGGAGGTGGTTGATCTCTACATCACCAAACATTGGGGGATTAAATTCTCTGTCACTGCAGCCTGTACTGTGCTCCGAGTTGACCAGGTATTGTAGTCATATTTTGTTTGCCTGTTCCACACACCTATATGTAAGTTGTGTACGCAGCTAGATACAGCGGTATGGTACCATAGCGGTGATTATTTCTTCATCGTCACGGTGAAAGTGCTACAGTACCATATCTGTGAATTTTTTTAGTAACGGGGAACCTAGGTTTGTAAATATGGGGACTACTGCTGTGACATGGGCATCTTGCAGGTTTCTCTTACCAGACTTGGGATTTGCCTGTGGTAAAGAAACACCATCTTTTGAAAACTATAATCGCACTGACAATACTGGCTTCAGGGTTTCAGGGTCATTGGAGTGACTGATACCCTGCTCCATACAATGATTCACTGTCCAGCTTTACCTTCTGCCACCAGGCTTCTCTATCGCTATTATCTCCTAAATTAAGCATCACTCCCACCCTATGTCCTCATATGCACCCATGCAATGCAGGTAAAACCTCCTGAAGATTACCTTGAGCCCACCAAGTTAACATCTCCATAAAAATTTGCCAAGTCTCGAGCCTTCAATTACTCCCCAGTCCTAAGTGATGGGTCCTGGATTGGGTCCTGGCATCCAGGACCCTGGACCCTGGACTCTGTATCTCCTGAACTAAGCAGCACCCCTTATCCTTTGTCGTTAAAACGATAAACTTTAGCTAAAAGCTATTGGATCTACATAAGAATCTAATAAACACAACAGTTATAAAAAGAATGAACTTGTACACCTGGGGCATGAATATAATACATCTGCATACCCTACATACCTGTACACATAGAACATTTACATTTTGGTCCGTTCCATCTCTGGATAAATTCTTTAAAATTACATACAAGTATCTCTAAAAGATTTTGTCAAGAAGAGTTGTCTCCCCTGGAACACTTTTATCATGAGCCACAAGGAACCAATTTGAAACATTGATGTTGGTCTCCAATATATTTATGTATTCCCATGTGAAACCTAGCGGTTTTCAGAATGACTAAATCTTACATCCCTAACAGAATTTTCGAAAGAATAATAATGTTCAGTGTTATGCGACCATTTTCTTTCAAAAAGACTTTTTGTACGGTATTAACCCGGAGAGGCTGCTTTGAGGTCTGTTTAGATAATGTATATACCTGAGAGGCCGCAAAAGCGGCTTCTGGCATCTACTCATTCATAAACATGAGATTGACCGACTATTCAGCCAATCAGATCACGTTTTAAGTCTTACCACAGAATCAGGGGTCATCACTGTGTAACTTTATCAAAGTTTGACAGTATTTTATCAAACTTTCACCTGTTTTTATCCCAATTTTGGTACAATCATGAGGCGTGCACATGTTAGCGCCAAACAGGCATTGCAGATGATATTGTCGGACTGAAGTACCAAATATATGTGTATTTCCTCCAGTTATTTTAATCATGGAGTAAAAGTGTGGTCGCCTAAGTCCAACCTATTCATAAAGTCCTCATGGGGTGAACAACGCTGTTTTATGCAAAAGGACTTTCCCTGATCGAGGACTAAATTTTTCAGATTCTTACAAATGCCATTTAGTGTATCCCTGATATCAATGAACAAATTAATATCACAAATGTTTGATTTAGCCCTTAGAACCTAAGAGGCCGCTTTTGAGGCCTGTTTAGATAATGTATATACCAGAGTGGCTTGTGACAAAATGTTCATTTTTGTCTCTATTTTAGCGGGTAGCTCGGTGGCGGGGGTTAACAGACGTGGAAAATTTAGGGTTCAAAGGGTTAATGTAACCCTGCCGTACTTACATGGAGATTGAGAGCTCCAGTACAGCTGATAATGTTGGGGTCACAGGGATTCATTCACGTCAGTTCTACGTACCTAATTTTGGTTCGTAGATTGAGTTTAAAAACTCAATTTTTCAGTTCAAAACTCAATTTTTTTGAGTAAAAAATCTATATTTTTCACCAAAATATTTATACTCAATTCAAGGCTCGAAATGAGCAGTGCACACAAATGCATGTATTTTTTCCACGGTGCACGTAAATTTTGATCGGCAGGTGCACAGCGTGCATGTAGCTGCATTTGCAAACAAAGTGTTAAAAAATGGACCATCGATCACGACGTCTATAGCTTATGGCAGACTGCCAATTGTCTTGAAAAATTTGTTAGAAAATATCCAAGCTGTGCGTTGAATTACCCCCGTGGGTATTTTTATCTCGGGCATCTCCGCATCAAACACTCCACACTTCTTAGTCCGCTTCACCTCGTGTGTGACATTTCCAAACTGCTCAAAACGATCTGAACACAGCAACATTCAAGCTTTTTTCTGCAGCCTATTGTCAAATAAACACTGACCCTGCTGAAAAAGTGGGAAGTGAGAGTCAGACTGCAGTTGAATCTGTAGAGGAGTCCCGACGATGTTGCAGAAACACACACGAATCCCGCAACAACAACAACAGAGAAATTTGTTGAGGCCGATATAATTTGATTTTCTGTAAATTTGTCGATTTGAAAAATTAACAAAAAAATAGTAAGAAATGGTTATGGTGTTTAGATTGTGTTTAGTACAATATGATCTTCTCAAGAGTGATCTCAACACAGTCAGATTCATCAGAATATTTGACTTTGTGGCAAAACACATAGTTCTTTTGAAGGACGCTGTGAGACCCTGTATATATTGCTGATACCTGGCATTAGGAGAGCCCAAACTCGTAAAAGTTTACAGATTTCAGGACAAATTTACGAAGGAGGATTTTAAAATCTTGCTTGCAAGCGTTTTTGAAGTGTGTAGGTTTTTTTTCCTTCTTTCTATCAAAACAATATCATCATCATAACTCCTATTATTTGTGTAATCCAATACAATCATCGTGTAACTATTTTATAAACCAGTATGATTTTGTTTTTCATTGTTTCTTTCTGACAGCATACTGATGGAAATGATGAGTAAACACAATCAGCGACACGAAATGATTTTAAGTACACAAAAGTTTAAAAATACATGAATTGGTAACAGTAGACAAGGTTCATAGAAGGTAGCATTTACCCTGGTTTGTAAAAAAAATTATATACTCAACTTTAGGGAGAAAAAATGCCGATAAATTTTATTTTAACTCAATTTGCCTGTAAATAAACTCAATTTTCCGGATTTCGGTTCGTAAAATTTGGACTTCTATGAATCCCTGGGTCATTTTGTGTCTACTTAAATGACATGCAGACCAAAGCCTCATTCTTAAATCTAAATGGTGGACATGAAGGTTTACACATGTATTACACAACTTATTAAATCCAGGGAGGGATGTGTCAGTCCAGTGAGGGATGTTCTTGTTCTTCACATGAAGATTGGCAGTAGAGTCTTCCATATTTTGTTTGTTTTTGCTTTTATTTTGGGGAGGGGGGTGGGGGGGGGAGTTCATAGGGACAAGAATATCTTAATTTGCTGATTTTTGTCAATCAATATCGTTAATTTCATTCGAAGCAGTCTGATGATATGCAAATGATTAGAGTTGCTTTGAAATATACATTCTGTACAGTTGATTTATACAGTGAAATCTATGTTTAGCAATCGTGTCAGATAATGTCAGTTTTCAGACGTTAGACAGTTTACCCAGGTATCGATATTCAAAGGTTTCACTGTAAATTTCATCTACGAATTCTTGATACTTCGGTCATTACCTGTTTGAATATATCAACCAATTCTTAAACTTAAAATCCATTTAAAACTGGAATTTAAGATATTACATGTTGTAAATACTTTTCAGTTTCTATCCGGAAGTTCCTACTGGGTGTGAAAAGAAATGGGACCCAAACGACTGAAATATTGTCAAAAGCGACATTAAATTATGTTCACTCACTCGACACATGGAAGATTCTAATCATTCCAAAAAACAGAATTCGGGCTCCACAATTCTATTAATTCCTTTAGTTTATCTCTATTTTTGTCATCTTTCATCATCTTCTATAGTTTCAGATGTAATATATCTTTCTGGTCATCATGCTGTTGAACTATATTATTTGTCTATATTTTCAGATTATCATGTCCAGACAAAGTGGAGGTCCAAAGCCAAAAGAGAACAAGAACTGGGATGAAGATTAAATCTGGTCACCCTTATAATGGACTGTGCCATAATTATGTCAATTCTTCTCCCAGACATTACCTATCATCTTCTGTGTGCTACGAAATCCTGTAATCAGTTTACAAAACTGGAGAAAAGAACAATTTTCTTATTTACTGTGTATGACATTGTTTTGTGATTCTTAACTCATGAAGGGGGGGATCCTGCATAGCCACTCATCCTATTTCCACACAACCCCTATCAAGTCAATACCACTTCTATCTTGGCTATCTCTGTGGGGCTAATTGTACAGGCATGATGGAAGCATTTTCCGATCAGGGTAGGGTGGGGTACGATCCCAGCACTTAAGGCGATGGTCCGGTGGCGGCCTAGGGGTTCTAGAAGGGTGGAGACGCGTTCTGACCAGTTGAATAAAATCAAAAACTTGTGAGATGACATCCAATAGGCCACATAACAGTTTAATCAATCAGAAAACCAAACCTTGTTTTCATGTCTTCAAATCATTCAGCACCAACAGGTGAAATTGGTCTGCCACATCGGTCCAAATGATTATTTTAGAGTAACGAATAGCCAGGAAATCATTCTGCTGAGATTGGAGTTGAGTGGATGGTGTCTATTTTTATAAAGGGTGACGACTATGTGGCAGTACAGTCTCATCTTTGACAACTTGGGATCAGTTTTTGATCCGAATTTGTTTTGCAAAATTTCTTACTTGATGTTTGGCAAGTGGGTGTGTGAAATTCATTAAAGGGCCCAATTTTCAACTCGGACGGTCTTAACATGAATTTCCTATAAATCTCCAGAGGTGAGTCACCGGAATCTCGCAATACCAGAAATTCATTCATGAACTATCAATTATGAACTTAATAATATGCAGGACTCAAAAACCAAACCACTAACCACGCATGTGTCGACAAGTTATACACCGCGAATCCCAATTGTTGTCCTGACATTCATGTATGGTATGATCCATGAAAATATAAAAACACAAATTCTCACTTAACATTGAACATGTCGCACGTCTTAGCTGTATAGTCCCAATGATGTTATTTTTTTTGGATCTGTCTAAAGGCACGTGACCATGTCCTCGAGGAATATCTGCCATCAGAGATCCCGAGAAGTTGGTGGGTTTGTCACCCAATCTGATTAAAACTCAGACTTAATAACCGCTCCTCTATTGGACATGTCGCTAATTAAGATCTGAGACAGTCCATATCTTAAATCTGTCATGCATGTCAGATTGGCGACCAATCACAGTCCAACTTCAACGGGCGAATAGGTGCCTATCCGATTATTTGTGCAGTGAACGGGGCACAGAACAATGCAACCCAGACAGCTGACGAAGTTCTTGCTCCACATGAACAATCAATGAAGATTATTATTTGCTCGGATAGGCACCTATTCTCCCATTGAAATTGGACTGTGATTGGTCGCCAGTCTGACAAGCACGACAGATTCAAGATACAGACTGTCCCAGATCTTAATTAGCGACATGTCTGATAGAGAAGCGGTTATTAGGTCAGAGTTTGAATCAGATTGGTTTGTCACCAAAAGTATAATCTACAATACACCATTGTGTGGCCCCGGATAGGCCAATTTTAAACACTCCCAACGAACCTCCCCAAGCTTGGATATCACGCATATTTCATGAGCATGGACTTTCTGCTGAGGGACCTTGTCTATTTGACACCTTGCAGTAGTGTTTATTTCTACCCATCAATGGTTTTATTACCCCTCGGCCAATTTTGGCCGAAGGGTATTGTCGTCGTCATGTACGTCTGTCCATCCGTCCGTCACACCTTTCTCATTACCAAGATATCTTCAGAACGACTTACCCTAGGCACACCAAACTTGCAGTGCACATCCGTATGCACGTGACGCAGAACCCTATTGAATCTGGACCTGATTGGTTGGAAACTTTGGCGGCCATCTTTAATTTATGCGAAACCATCACAGCTTTCTCGTTACCAAGATATCTTTAGAACGACTTACCCTAGGCACACCAAACTTGCACTGCACATCCATATGCTCATGACCCAGAGCCCTATTGAATCTGGACCTGATTGGTTGGAAACTTTGGCGGCCATATTTAATTTATGCGAAATCATTAATCTTGTGTATCTTAGGTACCATTTCACTGTTCCGTGTGTGAATTTGGTATAGATCATCGATGCATCAAGAAACTTCAAAGGAATGACCAAACCAGTTTCCCTGATTCGGTGGAAACCTTGGCGGCCATCTTTAATTTATGCAAAATCTTTAATGATATATATCTTTGATACCATTCAAGTGTTCTATACGAAACTTGGTATACAGCATCGATGTATCAAGAGACCTGCAATGTATAACCACATCAGTTCCTCTGAGTGGCAGGAAGGATGGGCGGCCATCTTTAATTTATGCGAAATCATTAATGATCTCTATCTCTGATACCGTTCGAGTGCTCGATGTAAAATTTGGCATATATCATCGATGCATCAATAGACTTACGATAAATGGCAGTTCTGGTGTTTCTGATTGGGCGGAAACCTTGGTGGCCATCTTTAATTTATGCAAAATCTTTGATGATGTATATCTTTGATACCATTTCAGTGTTCTATATGAAACTTGGTATACAGCATCCATGTATCAAGACACTTGCAATGAATAACCACATCAGTTTCTCTGAGTGGTGGGAAGGATGGGCGGCCATCTTTAATTTATGCGAAATCATTAATGATCTCTATCTCTGATAATTTTCAAATGCTCTATGACAAAATTTGGTATACATCATCGATGCATCAACAGACTTATGTAATGAATACCGACTTCTCTGATTGGACATAAACCTTAGAGGCCATTTCTAATGGCAAATTTTTTCATAATCTGTATATTTGTCACTTGACTGCTTGGTGTTCCTGAAGTCTTGCTTCAAATTGAATACATTATGAATGGCTGGCGCCGAGAGCCGAGGGGTTTTCAGATGCGCAGCTTCGTATTTAGCCTTATGACAGCTAGGCAAAAACTGTCCAGCATCGGTTTTCAAAACAATGTTCATATCCGTACCATCTGTTTTATTTGATCATCGATTTGAAAAACATACATGGGTTGGTTTTGACTGGGCTGCCTTGGTCTGAACAGAGAGAGAATTAAGGTTTTAACATTGCGTTCAGTAGTCTGAACAAAGCCATTGATGGGTAGAAATAAGCACTATTACAGTATGCCAAATATACAAGGACCTTAAACTGAAAGTCCAAGCTGATCCAATAAGTGTAGTGTGATGGATGGAATAATAAAATGTGTGATACACAATCCTCGTTATTAGTTTTCTCTCTCATCTGATTGTGTTAAGACATTAATACAATAGGGATGTAGATGGTCTTATACCCCTCCGCGTTGGGGCATTGCTGCATTGAGTGTGTTACGATGACGGCTGTCTCCAATAACTAACCCAAAATGTGGTTCTAACCGGTCTAAACCAGTTCCACTTTGTAGATGCATGTGATGCACAGACAAGAGCATGGATAGGCAAATTGCAAACACACCCAATACACCTCCCACAGCTTGGGTATGATGTGATGGAGGGGATAAAATGTGTTATACACAATCCTTGTTGATTTTCTCTCTAATCTGATTGCTTTAAGGCATGACCACAATTGGGCGATGTAGGGGAACTTGCCCCTCTTCGTTATTGCATGATGACGGTCTGCAATAAATAATTTTAGAATTGGTTCGAGCCAGTTCAAACCGGTCTAATCCAGTTCCCTTGTGTATATCTTTGGTCCTAGCTTTTCTATTCCTATGACCAGCTTGTCGCTCCCTGACATAATGCCAAGAGCTTCAGCATGCCGTATTCACAACGCCTACCGAATCATACCTCATATGCCCTTTCTATAATACTTCCATGCATGAAGATGTCACTTCCGTTACATATTTCGCTTCCGTTACATGGAAAGTATAGAACAATCCAGAGGTGGATAGGTCGAGATCTCCCCACACTCAAATACCCTTAATATACCACTCCCAAATGCTCATGTGCACATCCGAAAATGACATTTAGCTAGTACTCGCCAAGTGTGTATGCTCATGTCACTGGTCCTACAGTGATCAGGACACCATATACAACAGCCCATTCACCCCACATGTCACAAGTCTTCTATATTGGATAATGCTAGGTGCCTATCCCAAAGTCCACAATCGGTCCGGTAATTCACTTTCTCTACTACTGATAATGCACAGTCACCTGAAACCTCCTAGCGATGCTTGAGTTTGCTTGATGCGGATTGACTAAATTGTATATTTTTTACACCCATGCATGGTCATACAACTGTGCATGTCCATACAACCCACGCCATGCACATGCACACACCCGAAACTGTCGTACTCTACTACTCCCCGAGTGCACATGCACATATCACCGATCAAAGTCACCAGCCAGTTATATTCCTCCCAACGATAGCTTCACTGGAACACCAAACATCACACATTTGGACCATAGAAACTTTCATGCGCAGAAAATGCCCTTTCTCTACTACTCCCCGGATGCGCATGCACACAATGAGGTCATCGATCAATGTAACACAACGACCCTGAGATCACTCCAGTCATACTCTACAGTGTGAGCCCGTTCACCCCAGCTTGTCCGCGCTCATATTGGCTATAGTTCCATTCCAGGTATGCATGTCTATCCCAAGTTCGCACTCGACCTTATCTACCACTGATGACGTCTGACACATTACTTATTTCTGGATACACTCCATGGTCCATCCCAATTTCCATCCTAGATCAAAGTTTAACCGAATGTCAGAGGTCAACTTCACGACCCAGTTCTCTTTCCATCCTCACTGTCTTCAACGATGTTAAGAAATTTCCATTTTATACACTACTCGTGGCAGTGATGCATGCACCTAAGTTGTGTGCTGTGAAATACCTAACCTCGCAATGCCTTTAAATGAAGGAAGAACACCACTGCTTCAGAAAAATGAAGCAGCTCAGAATAGACACTGGTGTAGCTTCTTGCAGAAAAGTACAAAGCATAGATGATCAGTGTTGTTCTGACCAGTGTGATTTAGATAGAAGACAGAAATACATCACAAAGTGGAAATGCAATGTCGTTTCTGATTGTCTGTATTTATTTGACTGACGTCAGAGGGAGACAATCCTGCTAAAATAATGGTTCCAGCTAGGATACGATTTCCTCTTAGATAATTAAGTTTGGAATTATTGACCAATCTTTTCCGATTGAAAATTCCAGTTGACT
This sequence comes from Hanleya hanleyi, assembly GCA_036873755.1. Taxonomy (NCBI): domain Eukaryota; kingdom Metazoa; phylum Mollusca; class Polyplacophora; order Lepidopleurida; family Hanleyidae; genus Hanleya; species Hanleya hanleyi. The sequence continues at coordinate 17,556 of JAVTVY010055913.1, read as the reverse complement.
AGGGTCTATTAGATCGAATTTCCAGTCTACAATAGTTTCATTCTGTTATTTTTCATCCAATAAATTGAAAATAAATCCATTCGCACCAAAACATTGACATTTAAATCTGGGAGATGTGAATTGGGGACAGGATTCAATCTGTTAGATTGGACTCGACTATAATGAGTACCGGATGAAAAAAAACGGACATCCGAAAATTACAAAAGGGATTGTGGTAATGTTTAATGCATATTTTTATATCATTTGACAGCTCTGCAGTTTGACAAGTGATATTTGATGCACATCTTCACAATGAGTGAATATAAGCTCTAAAACAAATCCATTACGTGAACCGGTCAGATTCTTCGTTGGGATTATGATTAATCAACTGTCATTTTGGGTATGGAGATATGGGTATCATACACTGGTTATTACTAGGGCTATATCACACACCGATGTCTGTCCATCTACAATTATACATTGGTCATTACTGGGGCTATATCACACACCGATGTCTGTCCATCTACAATTATACACTGGTTATTACTGGGGCTATATCACACACCGATGTCTGTCCATCTACAATTATACACTGGTTATTACTGGGGCTATATCACACACCGATGTCTGTCCATCTACAATTATACACTGTTCATTACTGGGGCTATATCACACACCGATGTCTGTCCATCTACAATTATACACTGGTCATTACTGGGGCTATATCACACACCGATGTCTGTCCATCTACAATTATACACTGGTCATTACTGGGGCTATATCACACACCGATGTCTGTCCATCTACAATTATACACTGGTCATTACTGGGGCTATATCACACACCGATGCCTGTCCATCTACAATTATACACTGGTCATTACTGGGGCTATATCACACACCGATGTCTGTCCATCTACAATTATCTGACAGTGGTCATTACTGGGGCTATATCACACACCGATGTCTGTCCATCTACAATTATTTGACAGTGGTCATTACTGGGGCTATATCACACACCGATGTCTGTCCATCTACAATTATACACTGGTCATTACTGGGGCTATATCACACCGATGTCTGTCCATCTACAATTATACACTGGTCATTACTGGGGCTATATCACACACCGATGTCTGTCCATCTACAATTATCTCACAGTGGTCATAATTAGAGGAAGTAATTTGCTAAAATTTTCCCTTCTGAAGAATAATATGAATAAATTGACCTGCTGATAACAGCTACTTCCTTTGCTCCTCGTCGGAAGACTCGGGATCTTGACAAATCAAAGCGATCATAGGAACTTACAACGGATATTTAAGGTTCCCTTCATTATGTTTATGATGGAAATTAATCATTTTTAAGAATTTCATCAGCGGTAAAATTATTTTGTAGAAGTTATATTCACAATCGTGTTTTCTGTCGAACTGTGAGATTTTTAAACTAACGAAATTCTAAAAGTGCGATCCTGAAATGAACTTTTATTATTTGATGCATCTTTTCATGATCATGATGTTACTGATTAATTATTGGTAGCAAGTTAGCAAAACTTGCGCGTTTGAGGTCTTCCGGAAATACATTAATTTATGCAAAACCCTGAATGTAAACTCGTCAATGTTTTGTTTTTTGGGGCTTTTTTGGTGTTTTTTTTCTTTCAGAGATCCGAATAGATATTAGTGTCCGATATTCCAACTATCAATTTATCGTTAAAAGTGTATTCGATCGTGGTAATATCAGATATTGATATACCGAGCTGTGATGGTTGGTCCTAACCTGTACAGCGCTTATACATGCAGGTCAGATATTAATCCGATTCAATCTATATACGTTGACGAAGTGAAAGTCACTGTCTACGACGAAAATCTCTTGTATTGGAAAGCTTTGATCCAGAAATTATTTCGATATAACGAGGGAAGTGTTTTTCACTTTGATTTACAACAATAAATTTTGTTTACCCGAGATCGCACCTCGAGTGTTAAGGGTCAAATTCTTGGACCGATTCTATTTTTCACACTCTCTTATCTGTTGGAATGAAATGCAGAAAATCGGAGGAAAATACAGGTCTATGCGACTTGGTCTGTATTAATGTGATTAGATTGCAGGCTAAATTGGATGTTTACGACTGGTATCTGATTTGATAACGGGCAGTACTGGAAACGTGGATATCCTTGTAACAGTTTGGCTGTTCCCTACAAATACCTGTAAAACGTGACAAACACTGGGAATCTCTGACGAGATGCTATCTGCAAAATGGCGGACAAATGGACAGAACAATTAAGACGAGGTACATTTGAGTAACACCCATTAATGATTTGATGTGTTGTCATATACTGCTTGAATCTTTAAATCTGGAAAGAGTATAGGAAGGGTGTAAATGTGGAAAATGTACGCAGACTTTAACATGACTGGTCCATATCCACATCTCGACAAGCTGTAGATGACTAAAAGCAGAACTTGATAGACTGTGTCAGAAAGCCGGTATTCAAACCCTACCTATCTATAAAAAGGAAACAGAAAGGGGGGTCATTCCCCAAGAATTGTACGAAGAAAATATATGGAGGAGGGAGGAAAAAGTGTGGGTGAAAGTGATTTTGAGTAACAATATAACAAAGTCATCATGCTTAGCGACATCATCCGATTCATAGATATTGAGTGACAGTCAGACTTGATCATTCAAGCATTGTATTGACGGGCTGCGAAATCCGTATGGGAAGTGACCCTTAAACTATAAATGTCATCATCGAGCAGATCTTTTTTCTTAGAGGTAGGCCTAATGACCTTGACGTATCCATAATATCATTATATACCATGTCCAACATATGTACCCTCATCTTCACCAGCCAAGTCAACTACATCGCAAAGCTGTGTACGCTGATGTACAGAGCAACGTGATGTACGTCGACTTGGCTAGAGAAGATGATGTACCCTGAGCTCTAAGAAGTTATCGAGATCTGATATTTTGAAGAGACCTATGCAATTGGTTCACGGTGGGATTAATAATCTAATCGACGAGACGTATAAGCCGAATCAGAGATTACGAAACTGATACCAAGACCACAAGAGATGGAGAGTAATCCTTTCAAACAACCAGCGGTGAAATTTCGAGAAATCACTTGTACTAGAGACTGAGAAACCTTTGCTCCATCCGTTTACGATGAAAGTCGCGGGACCTACTGGGAGGGGGAAACCGTATGGACAGACAAGCTAGTACGCAGAAAAATATGTGGGTCCTAGTTCACAGATATGGCAACTGGTACTCAAGGATTTGATTCTTGGAGTACCCGGTATAGAGTTTCTGAAGTATATCTGTAAATCTCGGAGATTATGACAATTTTGATCCTGCTGTAAAGGAACTTGATAATAGTGGATGCTCTATATGACAGAGGCTAAGCAAGATACGATAACGCATCTGTTGTTTATATAGTACCTGTACAAAACGTTTTCGAACCTCCACAAATATGGAATTGAATTGCCACTATGTAGTTATTTTCAATAACCCCATCGATAAGCAGCAGATTTCATTGTTAGGTCGTATTCATCCGAGAAGAGTCGAACTCTGCAAATATATCAAATGATCAGGATTATTTTTTAGAGAGTCGCAGCTCGCGCAAGAGAAACTGGAATCGAAAGAAATAGTTCCGAAGGTAATTAATTTATCTTCTATGACTCCAGACGAATATCAAATTCGTGTATTGAAATTGGGATTAGATTTCACTCCCCAGCATCTAATCGAGATGATTTATCTAAAGATATCCAGGATTTCAGGAAATCAAAATGGAATTCGTGAATTAATGTGAAAAAACCCCACTTCACCAGCTACTTCTGATGATTCTGTAGTTAAAAATGCTTCGAATTTTCGGCCTCGTATAAGTGATGAACACCTGACATGATATTCAGATAGTCCAAATAATATACCACTGACCACGTCATCTCATGCTCGTTCAAATACATCTTCTAAACAGAAGTCTGCTATTAAAGAGCATAATCTGTCCATTCCGAACATTATAATTAAAGAGGCTGATAAAGGTAAAGTCGTGGTAATAGACGGAGTATTACAAGGACAAGATTCTGGAAATGTTGCCCGATAAAGACACTTAATCAGAGATCGAATCGAATCCAGACCAGCAAATTGCAACAGTTCTCCGTAACTATTTCTGAAATATGAGAAGGCTGTAACCAAAAAGGAAATAGAACTTTTGACTAAATTCGAGTCTAAATTAGGTCTCCCTAAAATCCGTTAGTCCGTAGAAATAATAAAAAAAGATATCCAAGAGCAAAAGTCGGAATACAATGTGTTCTGTGTACGCTGATGTACAGAGCAACGTGATGCGTCTCAAATTTAGACCCATTACTGCTGGTTTGTCATCTCCTATGCAATGGATTAGTCATATAACTGATATTTTGCTAAGAAAAATGTTCTCGAGCACCTTAAAATTTACGTAAGTGATGATTTAGAATTTTTTTGAATCATTTGCCCACTGAAGTGGTAGTATACTAAATTATTGATAACAAAACACTTTCGTTGTTCACAGCCTGTACAGCAGTGCCCAACATGATTGGAGAAGCTAATCATTACTGCCTCGTTCAAAATTCAGATACTGTCTATGACCGATTATCTAATGTCAGTTTTTGTTCTGAACAGTAGCTGATTTTCAAAATCCCAGTGTGGAGCGGTTTAACTAAACTCAAAATAAACATGAATTGCAGGCAAGCACCTAAAAGGTGCGTGGACCCCTCAGCCTGTTTTTTTTAGTAAAGTAGGATCAGGGCTGCATCTAGAGCCAATTTAGTTTCGGAAAACATATGGGTGCCCAAAACTCAAAAGAAACAAAAAACGAAAGTGTTGTTGTTGTTCAATTTTGAAAGGATTTCTGAAGGAAATACTAGAAAAAGCCCCTAGGATCCTCAATATCGATCCGATTGCATAGCTGGGTATTGAATTTCATGTTAATAAACCTCTGTTTTGGGAGTGATCACAGGCTATTTGCGCCGAAATTCACTTACAAAAATTGGACCCTCAATAATGAATAACGAAAAGGAAATGGGAGTTTGGGATCGGAACCTGCAAAAAAATCCCTGGACACCGTATAAAATAGATATAGGTTTCACGCGAGTGGTGTGCTGGGATTACAGCATGCAAGAAAGTGTAGCTTTATCGGTGGCAATTTATGCATTGCACAAGTGTGATTTAGTAAACACACTGATTGACATAGGCCCACCCTTATCATTAGGGGGGGGGGCATAAACTCCAGGTATGCAAACTGGTTCAAAATTGCCCAGAGTCAGGCTAAAAATGGGCTCTCCTAATCACTCGTTTGAAATAATTTCCAAGGTACAGTAACATGTTTGGTGACAAAAATTGATAAAAATGTTGCACCAGTTAAATGTGTGGACACAAATACGGTTCATGCAAAAGTTTTAGGATAAAACATATGATGTAGAATAGAATAATTTAATAGCAAAATTAAAGAAAATTGTTGTCCTTCATTCAATGAGAATCTTCCTTGTATCAGGGAACCTTCAAAATTCACAATGAAACATGCAACCAACGGTTCCCGATGGGCATAGATAACAGTGCAAAAGCTAAGCCATCAACAAATAATAAAAAAAATCATGAAATAATTATAACCATGTGAAAATCTAATCATTTCATCAGTCAACATTCAGGAAGCTCTCACCAAAGTTTGGTCAGGCCCGACTTGATAGATCTACAGATATTCAGCGGACAAGAACATGTTGATGGGCATAGATAACAGTGCAAAAGCTGAGCCATCAATAAATAATAAAAAATAATAATTAAAAATCATGAAATCATCATAGCCACCTGAAAATCTAATCATTTCATCAGTCAACATTCAGGAAGCTCTCACCAAAGTTTGGTCGGGCCCGACTTCATAGATCTGCAGATATTCAGCGGACAAGAACATGTTGACGGACGGACGCCAGGACGGACGGACGCCAGGACGGACGCTAGGACGGACGGACGTACGTACATGGCAACGACAAGACCCCACAGCCCTATGGGCTGAGGGGTAATAAAGCGACTACTGCAATACGATACATAGTGTATTCTCTTAGCTTTCAAAGACAACTGTCTTCATCCTCCGAGAGTGTAGCTGATTTTGTTTCAATAACATTCACCACTTGCATTATTTTGCTTATTATTGGTCAAGTTCTTGAACCTAAAACTGCTTAAACTCTCGAACTTGCACCCTGATCATTATTCCGATCTTGAATTTGATCCTGATCGTGCTCTTGTGTCACGTCACTTCGGGTGATTACCTCACTTTCGGTGATCGATGATGTCACTTCTAATGATAACTTCACTTCCGGTGATGTCACTTCCGGGATAATGTCATGTCCTGTGATGATGTCACTTCCTTCCCCTGAACCGGTGTTCTGCGGAATTTATTTTTCCACTACTAATTAACAAGAGAACATTCTATCACTTGTATTATTCTGTGATCTTTTTCAAATTTTCCTTCCTGTACCATTCTCCGTGAAAACACATGTTACTCATTTAAATCCTCTAGTCATACTTCAGAAACAGGCATTGCGGGGCAACCGTAAGTTGAAAATTTAACCAATACGCAAGTTGAACATATACTCTCCTCTGTTATGTTTTTTATAAAACAATCACTGTTAATTCTTATCAAACCAGAGGGCAATTTCTTGATTTACAAAGGCAGTTCTATCAGATAAATTCGTCTCCCTACACCATCAACTTTAAAATTACGGGACCCTCTTCAATTAACCGACTACGTCCATGACTCTCTTTAAATAAAGAAATGAAATCATATTTAATTGAAACTATACCGGTTTCACAGAGACTCTGGGAATATCTTTGTAACCTCGGTTTAAATGGTAAATGATCTCCCTTGCGAAGGATTTCCGTCAACATCTCCTCGTAGAGATTTGCTGCAAATGCCAGATGATTAAACATTTTTTAGCTTTTTTGAGGAATTTAGCACAAGAAATGTCGTAGTACCGGGTACACTGCTGTCATTGTTAAAAGTACCAGGGGGTGGGCTGCGACGCCATATTCCCTCCAGCCTTTCCTTACAAATTTGAAGAAGAAAAATATAATCCTTATAGCTGAAATACACAAAAATGACAAGGATCATAGAGAATAGATATTTATGAATTTCTATATTAAAAATGAAAAAATTCTGTCTGAAATAGCTATTGTTGTGAGATATGGGGGTTTTGTCCAACTTTTCAATTTTGGGGGTTTTGTCCGTGGGTGTTTTGTCCTATGGGGGTTTTGTCCGTGGGTGTTTTGTCCTGGAGGATTTTGTTCGCTGGGGGTTTTGTCCCATCATTTTCGCAGTCTTATATTATTAGGGATGAAACCCTTTGCACCTACCATCTGGAAGAACATAATATATATGGCTGCAATCTACTTGAAATGTTGTCCTGTGTATGTGATATTTTCATACTAGTTTTATCAATTCACAGCTTAAAGAAACCACAAGGCCGTGTTATATTTGGCCTAATTCATCATATGACCTTCCCGGGTAAATAGCAGCTCGACGCGGAACTCGCGGTGCTACCCGGTCGAGTTTGACGCCGTATAACAGATTTCTCTTACAATTGTCGGAAACAAACTTAGCAAAATCCAATCATGTGGTTTTCAAATCAATATTTTATTTTATCCTCACATAACTTCTGACGATATTTTATATCAAAACACAACTTTTTCGAACTGTAAATTTAGTCATATTATCGAACTGGTTATTTCACAAGCCAACTATACATACTACATTCCAGATATCTTCACGAAACTACAGTAATAAATTCAAATACACATCGACTCAACTATACGTAAAAATTAACACAATCCGACCAAAAGAACGCGAGATATTGTCAATTATATCGGATGGAAGAAACACAAATGAGATCACGGCGGATTTTATGCACAGAAAAATGGGACGTGCTTTCGCCGAGGTCCGCGCGTATCGTATCGTATCGTATCGTATCGCATAGGATTTAAACGTGCGCTTTGTGACTGAGCGGTATATTCAGATTTAACTGATCAACTCAGCAGACGTTGTCCAGCGCAGAAGATATTCCGATACGAAGATGGCAGATGCAGCTCCCGCTCCCGTTGTCCAGAAAGTTAAGGCAAAGAAGGCGACCAAGCCAAATAAGCCATTGGTTCACCCTAAATACAGCGAGATGGTGAACAAAGCCATCGCCAGTCTGAAGGAGAGAGGAGGTTCATCACGGGCAAAGATCCTGAAGTACATCATGGCAAACTACAAAGTAGGAGATGAGAAATCCGTCAACTCTCATCTGAAAATCGCCCTGAGAAATGGCGTCAAGACCGGACTGTTAAAGCAGACCAAGGGAACCGGAGCGACCGGATCTTTCCGTCTGGGAGAGAAGTCTGCCAAGAAAACACCAGCTAAAGCCAAGAAGCCGAAGAAGCCCGCTGCTAAGAAGCCAGCTGCCAAAAAGCCCAAAGCCAAGAAGCCCAAATCACCAAAGAAGACAAAGAAACCAGCTGCGAAGAAGCCGAAAGCTGCCAAACCAGCCGCCAAGAAATCACCAAAGAAGGCCACAAAGAAACCAGCCACCAAGAAGCCAAAGGCCACCAAACCAACCAAGAAGACTCCAAAGAAGGCCGCCAAGAAGCCAGCAAAGAAGTAGATGTCCGTCAGCGAGTTTTAACTTGCACCCCAAAGGCCCTTTTCAGGGCCAACCATCTCTTTTGAAAGAGCTTTCAGCAATAGCACGTTTTCTTTTCTTATTTATCATTTTGTTAATTCCTCTTCTTCACGTATGAAATTTATACCGATAATCCGGCTTGATATGTGGAGATGGTTGATCAATAAATACTTGATCAACCGCAGGTATTAGTGATAGGAACAGTTGTGGCTAGCCGTAGAGCCAACTGTTCATGCCTTCCTCGTATGGCGCAAATTATGACTGGCAGACTTGGAATCCATTGTCTGACCCGTAGAGCAGAAGATTTGTTAATTTTAATATCCGTAATTTGTTGAAAAATGTATTTACGGACCAGACAGCTGCGATATAGTCCTAAGGCACTCGCAAACGGATTTATTAATCAGATTGTAGGAAAAAAATTTAACTTTCTTTCTACAATTTGCGAAAAATCAATTGCGAGTGCCTCGTATAGCTATAGCAAGCATCAGCTCCCACATTAATTCAGCAATCGTCCATAAAAGAATTTCCGCGTCAATAATAATCGAAAGACCTATTTCGTCTTAGGTACGGGCGATGCCTTAAACTCACAGTTGCCTGGCATGTGGGATATTGGATGGTCGATGTCTACGTTTAATTTTTTTTCAATAAATTATGAAAACTAATAAATATATATTTTAATCGATTTTTTTTTAAATATTTTTTCTAAGTGTATTTCTCTTTCATCTTTGGCTCAATCAAAGTCATTCCCTTTAATGTCCAGCCGAGTTACTACAGTTTGTAATTATCTACCATACCCTGTCCTCCATGACATAAAATAAAAGTTATCCATACCCTGTCCTCTATAACATAGAATAAAAGTTATTCTATGTCATAGGGGACAGGGTATGGTAGATAATTAAAAACTGTAACTCGGCTTGACATTATAGGGAATGATTTTAATTAAGCCAAAGCTGAAAGAGAAATACACTCAGAAAAAAAAAAATAATTCATTTAATATATATATAATTTTAATATTGGAAAAATTTATACGTGGACATCGATCATCCAATATCCCACAGGCCAGGCAACTGTGCTTAAACTCTCCAGTGATTTGTACACCTGCGTACATGTATTTGCGCCTGCGCTCAACTGTAGCTCAATCGTAATACATCAGTTTCCTGTCAACGCTACTTATCGCATATATTGCTAGCATACAGCGACAAATACAACTGGGGAGAGTTGATATTAATTTAATATTATTTTATTTAGAGCTTTTTCTACCATTCCGTCAAACAGACGGTTAATATAACAAATTGTCGGCTGGGGTTAGAGTAGCCAAGTTTACATGGCTTCGTAGTTTACATTAGAGGGTTAGAGTATAGCTTAGACCTAGTAGTTCTCTGGCCAAGTTGGCATGGCTGCAAGCTGCAGTCATCCCTTATTCGCTTCGTTCGTTCCTGCACTACGCCATGATTCCTCTCAATGAACTTACATGTACACAGGCCTTCAAGTGACTCCTATATTTTTGAGTCATTCCTATATTTTCCTATATTTTACTCAAAACATCCTAATTTCCTATATTTTGACTTTTTCTCATGAAAACTTTCATCAATGCTCTGTAATGAGTCCAACTTACATGAGGAAATTCATTTCAGAAAATTTTTTACGCCTCGCTTCGCTCGGCAAATATGAAAACATTTAAATATCTATGAAAAATCAAACAACAGAACAGGTAGCCAAGTTGACATGGCTTCGTTCGTTCCTAAAAAGTGTAGGAACGAACGAAGCCATGTCAACTTGGCTACAGAACAGGTCACCCACTATGACCGCATTCAGTGAAAGTAATTTGATTAAACACCAGAAAACTACCAAGTTTGGAACATACAGTGTAGTACAGACCTGTCTTACACTCCTTTATTTCCTATATTTTCCTATATTTTATTCAGAAAATTTCGTATATTTCTCTTATTTTTTGCAAATTTCCTCCTATATTTTCACTGTGAGCCACTTGAAGTCCTGCGTACACTCCGGGATCACACGGCTTCATATGGGTCGTTCGGCTCGATCCGGCAGTAAAACAGCCTCTCTCAACTCTGTCTGTTAGTATTATCGAGTTCGGCTAAGAGATTGATTGCCGTGAGGAGCTCACTTGTCTACGATCAGTCTTCAAACATCAACGGCCGGTTGAATTTCTCCTCCATTATATTCGTACGTGTCACGTGCACGTTGTGTGTAGGAACGAACGAAGGCATGCCAACTTGGCTATTAGTTCTCTCCCCACTAAAGGAGGAGATAGTGGGGAGAGAACTACAGGGTTCCTCCTGGTCCTGGAGAGTCCTGGAAAAGTCCTTGAATTTTATTGTCCTCTCCCCCCCCCTCCCAACAAAAATCTACCACAATTAATTAATGGAATTTCTTTCTAACAAACTGAATTTATTCTTCCATCTAGTCCGATCTGTATGAAACATGATAGCTGAAATACATATTCATTTCATTCTAATGAACATTGTTGAATTTGCTGCATGAAACATGGTAAAAGGTGTTAAAAAATGTCCCAAGAAAATTCAGTTAAAGGTCCTGAAAAAAGGTTGTATGGACCTGGAAAAGTCCTGGAATTTTGTCTTTCACAAAGGGTAGGAACCCTGGAACTACTAGGTTTAGAGTAGCTAAGTTGTGCTAGGTAAGAGACGCTGTGTTAAACTTAGCTATAGGGTTAGAGAGATTTATCGCCTAGATAACTGGCAACTGACAGTACCACTCTTCTCGGTTAAACAATTTAGAACAAAATCATTCGGCCGTTCTAAAACACCTACCTCATATATTCATGAACGAATAACTTCCATTCATAGTCAGGCCAGTTTTGACAAGATCAATTTCATCCAAAGCCTGTGACGAGCGATTCTGTTCCATTTGTTAAAATGAAGGATTCTTCTTCTCTTTGATTGATTTTAAATTATATATGGCCAGTATTACATTTTATCAAATTTAGGCTTACCCCGATTGCGCTATTATAATCCCGACTTCTGTATAATCTGACAAATATATGACAGTAGTGTATAGTGAGCAATCTGAGTCGCATTGACCTCAGAAATTTGCATATGACCTCTGTGACGTCACAGTTGGGTCGGCCATGTTGTAAAGCAAGATGGCGGTGTGGTTCGGGAATGTTCGGGACTGTTCGGGTTGTCGTCCGTGTTGTAAAGCAAGAGGGTGTTGGGTGGTCCCTGTTGTAAAGCAAGATGGCGGCGTGGTTCGGGCGTGTTCGGGTGTGTTCGGTGTGGTTCGGCGCTGTTCGTGTGTGTTCGTGTGTGTTCGGGCCTGTTTGGGCATGGTGGAAAGCAAGATGTCGGTTGTCGGTGCTGTTGTAAAGCAAGATGGCGGTTGTCGTCCCTGTTGTAAAGGAAAATGGTGGTTGTGGGCCCTGTTGTAAAGCAAGATGTCGGAGTGTGTTCGTGAATGTTCGGGAATGGGGTGAAAAACATATAAAAGTAGGTGATTTTTAGTGAATGGGTTATAATTATTGGATGACTTTGGGAAGTGTTTAACTGACCTGATTTGCCTGCCTGCCTGCTTGCCTGCCTGCCTGCCTGCCTGTCCAGTTCCAGTTCCAGCCTGCCTGCCTGCCTACCTGTCCAGCCAGCCAGTCATTCTGCTTGCCTACTTTGTATGAGTTGTGGATCCTGCGTGTACTTTTTTCCATTTTACCAGTGCAAATTCACCAGACTTTTGCACGGTAGCAGTTCTTCACCAGCCTGAGCCCATAGTCAAGATGAATTCAGCCGACAGAGTCATCCTTCAAGAGAACCGTGTTCGCCTGGTTGATGAGATGCGGCATGCGGGGGCAATATGTGATGTGCTTATGGTTGATAAAATACTGCTGAAACAGGGTGTGGAAGATATCATGGCGGAGAAGACTCCTTCACGACAAAACGGAGCTCTGCTCGATGCTCTAGTGCGTCGTGGTGCCTATGCATTTCTAGCGTTCGTGCATGCACTGAAGAAGACGGAAAATGTAGAATTGGCTGATCTACTTGAAATTCCCGTTGTAGTAGAAGAGGGTATCTTAGTTATGGATACTACCGAACAGCGTACAGCTACCAAACGTACGGACATGCACCCAGAGTGTGGTGTACCAGCCAAACGCGGTGCACGTGCCAAGCGAGGGTCCCGACAAATCCCTTTAGAAATACCTGAACCCGTTCTCCAGTCAGTGCCTGAGGCCATGGATGAGCAAAATGAAGAAGAGCCAGGGGAACAAGAAAAAGAAGAAGACCCCATGGTGCAACTTCCTATGTCTGTGCAGTCCATTAATAACATAATCCAGCAGGCCTATGAGTCGGCCCACACGGATATATGGCAGCTTTCAGCTAATTTGACTGTCAGTGTGAAAGACGCACAAGTACATTTTAATGTACTGGCCTATATGGACAGAGGCCCTAGGCGTATTGCCTTGTCTTCGGAGTGCTGGCAAAGACTGGAGACCGTTTATTACGCCGTGGACGCGGTGATTGCCGAGCAGGCGGGTAACGAAGTGAAATTTTCTCTAGGTGAAGACATCTATGTGAGTGTTGGTTATTTCAACGACGACCTGCTGCTGCATATCCGTAAATGGAAAATGACGGCCGATACACAACAGCTTGCTCCTTGTCCTCAGGGTGTCACTTTGAAAATACCGGTGTGGCGCAAGTTGCAGAGTGTGTCAGCTGCAATTCGTCAAGCTTTGGATTACCAGGTGTCTCACACTATTTATCTGAAGTACATTGACACAGTTATGGCTTTGGTGAGACCTCGCGTTCGACAACTGCGTCTGGAAGCCTGTGCAGGGTGTTTCAACAACAGTCCCATAATAATGCATACGTGTATGGATATTAGTGTACCCTCACACGCGCTGATCACTGAAGCATTACGGATTGTGACCGAGGAGCAAATTGCCGTGGCATTGGAATCTGCCTGCCCTCCTACCATTCCACGTGAAGAGATTACTACCTACATCTATGTACACCAGGGCCGGAAAAACGATGAGGAGTTCAAGCAAGTCTTGTTGCGTAACTGGACAGTAGTACCGTTCCCTAATACGCGCTGATCATTGTGGTGAAAACGGAACTATTGAACCTTTTCATGAAAAAACATTTTCACACATTGACCTTATTCCTACACGTTAATTGAAGTGCCATTGATAGCGTATTATTATAAAATTCAACACTGTTTCACTGTGGTGAAGGCGAATTATTGAACATTTTCATGAAGCCATTTTCACACATTTTACTCTATTCCTATTCGTTCATTGAAGCGCCATTGATAGCGTATAATTATATTAAAATTCAATATTTCCAGTTTCACTGTTGTAAATACGTTCATTCTATTGTGTTAGTGTTGTTGTTGTATAAATATTGAACTACTTTTCAAGTTGAAAACATTCACATAAACATGTTTGTTTCATTCTATTGTGTTAAATAAAAAAAAAATTTCAAAAAAATTTAAAAAAATGCGTGTTAGTGTTCATTTAGTGGGGGAGCTGATGTTATATTTTTTGTGCTCAGTTAGAAGTTTCTCTTTCGAAGGAATGGGGTGGCCCTGAAAAGGGCCGTTGGAAAGTGTTACTACACTTGTTTTTTAGGAGCGGTAGATTTTCTTCACTCCGGCTACCTGCCTTCTGCAGACGGGACACTTTATTTGAAAATGCTGTTCGTCGGTTTCATTGCAGTGGGCACTCAGCCCCTGTACACGTTAGTGTCACCCAGCATTCTTGGCATACGCATAAATGTCCGCACGGAAATAGGGCGTACTCTGTGTCCTCGTTTGTACACACACTGCAGTTGGCTTTACTTAGTTCATTATGCAGGTCTTTTTGTAGTTGAACCTTGGCTCTGTCCATTTGCTTCATGTCTTCTCTCATTTCGTCCATCTGTTCGTTTTGGCTGGCCACCTGGTCGTGTAGGCGCAGCATCTCTTCGTTCATGCGGGTTACCTCGTCGCAAGAGTATTGTTGTTGTTGTTGTTGTTGTTGTTCAGGTGGTGCTGTTGTAGCTGGCATCTCTGTTTCCGGTGTTGTTATAATTGGCGTTTGGGTAGCCGTTGTATTTTCTGGTGGTTTGTGACAGTTTCTGTTACAGTTTAACCACTGTACGGTGGGCAGTTCTTCTTCGTCCGTGTCATCATTATTATCTTCATCCATAGCCGCCGTCACCTCTTGGTCTTGTTGTGCACTTTGTCGTCTCAACGTATCGGCAATATGACGTTGATGCACTCGCTGTAGGCTTGTAATAATGGTGACACCGCCATCCTCTTCATGTGTAATGACCTCCCTATGGTCTCTAGGATCCTCGAATACTAGTCTTCTTGTAGTCATGATGTATTATTGTGTATGAATGGTAATAACATTGATCGCGCTAAATATATATATGTGTAGGCACTCATGTTGTAAATCAACACGGTGGGTGTCGGCCCTGTTGTAAACCAACATGGCGCTGTGATTCGGAGATGTTCGGGGGCAATGCAGTGTTATGATAAATGATTGTGTCTATTAATAGCATCACAGTTACACCGCATCGCTGATTGGTGGGTGTACCAAAATGTTTACGCCAACGTCCGCGCCACCACCCTTCCTGGGTTAATTTACAATCCTGAGATTTTGCACGCGCAACCACCCTTCCTGGGTTAATTTTTTTGTCTTACGCGTCTAAAATGGATGAAATCATTAAAATAGTGGCTTAGTCTACTGCTAATTTTCTTAATTTTTAAATGCTACATCCCTGAGTTGCCCCCGTTCAATTTGAAATAATTTTTATACTGACCTGGCATTTATTGCAAAATCACACGGGGTTTAAAATTGTCAAAGAAACACAAATTTTCTTGCAGCGTGTACGTTTGCATCCTCCATTTCGCTGACGTCCGCGTGCTGTACGGTATAAATAGCAGTGTTTTTTATCTTGTTCATTCACAATTACATGATGTCTGAAATAATGGATATTGATGCAGTGATGAAAGACTTGCTGAGTGATAGTCACCTATCACTCTCACCGATGCAGAACACAAAATGGCTGGATGATATATTACAGCCCCCAGATGAACAACACTCTCCGGTACCACAGCATGATGTCACTGCGCTGGAAAGTACACAACACCCACCGATAGAGGACCAATGGCTAGATGTAGATGATTTATTACAGTCCAGCCTATTTACAGATCAACAAGAAGAAGAAGAAGAACCGGTACTACAGCATGATGATGATGATGATGTCACCTCCCTGGAAAGGCCACCGTTTCAACAAATGCTCCAACATGTGTTCCAACACTATGATCAAGAAGAAGATAGCCAAGTTCAACTGCTACCCGGTCCCGATCATGGCGTGGGAGGCCAGGGAACGAGAATACAGCCAGAAGAGGGAAAGGAGAAAAGCGTAGGAAGAAAAAGAAAAAGGAGTGAACAACAAAAACAAGAAATTCAACACCTGCATGACTACGCTACTACCATAAAAAGAAGACTGGCACCACCCGTAAAATGGACACCAGCCCGGTTTTTACGCTGTGTACAATGCGCTACACGTTTTGCAAAATATGCAATATTTCCCTGTGGCCACCAAGCCCTGTGTCTACGCTGTATGGACGCCACACAGACCTACCCAAAAGACGACCCTATGTTCAATGATACACCCCTAGAGTGTATTTTTGTCACCATGGATTGTCCTGTGTGTACCCGGCGGCGGATAAATTTCTCCCCAATGATGTAAACCCTTACATCTCCAAAGGCCCTTTTCAGGGCCAACCATTTCTCCGAAAGAGAGACTTCTAACTCAGCACAAAAATAAAAAACACCCAACTCCTGCACATGCACACACCTAAAGGTAACAATAGGTAAAAAAAATAACACATGAATTTTTTCCATGTTAAAAAACCCATTCCTATGTTTATACCATTAGAATTGTCCCTAAAAAGAGTGGCGTGCACTGTATTTAATGCCCATGTATGCCAGAATCCCTTGATTTGACACGAAAATTCACACTAACCAACTCCCATGTTAAATGATTGTGTCTATTAATAGCATCAAAGTGACATCGCATCGCTGATTGGTGGGTGTACCAAAATGTTTACGCCGACGTCCGCGCGACCACCCTTCCTGGGTTAATTTACAATCCTGAGATTTTGCAGATTGGTAATAATACTATATCAGAATATAGAGGCGAGTATCTGTTCCTATGTTAAATCATTGCACGTATTGAAATAACATTGAGGTTGGCCCTGAAACGAGTGTTGACCAGAATCTCCTTGATGGCCAGAATCCCTTGATTTGACACGAAAATTTCACACTAACCAACTCCCATGTTAAATGATTGTGTCTATTAATAGCATCAAAGTGACATCGCATCGCTGATTGGTGGGTGTACCAAAATGTTTACGCCGACGTCCGCGTGACCACCCTTCCTGGGTTAATTTACAATCCTGAGATTTTGCAGATTGGTAATAATACTATATATAGAATATAGAGGCGAGTACCCGTTCCTTTGTTAAATCATTGCATGTATTGAAATAACATTGGAGGTTTGTCCCTGAAAAGGGCCGCGTGCACTGTATTTAATGCACATGTATGCCAGAATCCCATTGATTTGACACTAAAATTCACACTAGCAAAGCCCCATGTTAAATGATTGCGTCTATTAATAGAGTCGATAGTCGATGTGGAGAGTACCTAAAATGTTTACGCCGACGTCCGCGCGCCACCACCCTGCCTGGGTTAATTTTTACAATCCGTTCACTGTGTCTATGTTTCAAGTAAGGAGATGGCCCTGAAAAGGGCCGTTGATAGGGGCAGGGATTGTTTTTTGGTGTTGCAGATGGCTAATAATACTATAGAATATAGAGGAGAGGAGATTGTAGGATTTCAATTGAATGTGCCTTGTTTACAAGTTCCTCTTTCGGAGGAATGGTTGGC
>JAVTVY010055912.1:0-30130 GCA_036873755.1 Hanleya hanleyi | reverse complement strand
CCCCTCAGGATCAATTTTGAATGGTCCCTAAGTGAAGGAAACATGCGAAGGAATGATGTATTCCATCTGATTCCTAGCTGTGGTACTGCGGTAACCAAGGAACTATTTCTCAATTAACACAATACATTGCTCCTAAAATTCAACGGGATTTTCCTCTGTTATTCAACAAGATTTCGTTCAGTTTTCAAACCAGATCATTTTAAGTATATTCTTACCTGTATATAAGCCACGAGACTCACAAAAACAAGAAAGATTATCATATTTCTTCTTCTCAGTGCAAGTGGGAATGATTTCTGATAGGACTTTAGAGAAGATTATAAGTGTTTCTTGAGAAGAGTACCATCTGGTAGTAGGACATTTCGAACTTTTGTCACAAAACATGATAACGGCGTGTGACCTAAGCCTAAATCTAGATAACCATCAGGTTCAATACGTATACTCTCTAAAAATAATTGAATGAAATTATTCTCACGTAAGAATGGAAATTCCTTCCACTCAAACACTTAAGTGAATTCCACTTCCAAAGTTGAGTGAGGTAAGACTGAGTGGAATCAGCTATCAGTTCAAAATTGAGCGAAATTGGACGGAATTTTATCCAATCTTAAATGAGTTTTACTCAGGCTTGAGTGAATTTCGCTCAACTTGAGTGGGATGAATTTTCACTGAAGTTTTTTAGAGAGTAATATGATCTTATGTAAACTCATTGACCCAGTATATGTACCCTCACTTGAAACGCTTTTCGCACTTGAAGTGCAAGTGAAAAGCTCCCTTGACTCGAGTTTTCACAGCCAGAAAAAAAAGTGACAACTATCACCCCGAAAAGATGATGAGTTAGATCCATCACCATTTTTGATGATCACCTTTAAAAAGGATGGTCATCACCTCTGAAGAGCGATGAGCAATGATTGTAAAGTTAGGTCTTCACCTTTTAAAACGGAGGAGGCGAAATCATCAGCCCTAAAAGGTGATGCCCATCACCATTTAAAGCTGATGGCCCTAACTCATCACTTTTAAAGACGATGGTCAGCTCTGATCACCATTAAAGGGTGATGGACCATCACCATTTTCCTGGCTATGTTTGCTTCATGGACCGGAAATTGAACTTGAATTCCAGTGACTTGAAATAAAGTATACTTGAGATAACCAGAATGGAGGAAGACGAAGTGAAAAAAATACCGTGCCCGTGCTCGTGCCCGTGCCCGTGCATCATACTGCACATACCGGCATCTTTTTTTTAGCTCATGTATCACAGTGTAGCACGGAAATGTTGATTGGATGTCGGAAAAACGCTGCATGCCCAGCGTTGAAAGCAAGAGTTGGACTATCGTATGTTAATTTCATTATGTTTAAGTTCCTAACGACCGTTGAGGTTAAGGGACAACCTGTAGGCTCTTAACATCGCAATGTGAGGTTAAGGACCGACATGTCAACCCTTTATAATATCACAATGCGACGTTAAGGGAGTAGAGGACGTTCATTTCCCTGCTCTTATGGGGCTACAACATGGTCATTTGTCGAATTTCTCGAAACAAGCTGAAATTCATAACAAAATTACCCAGACATCTCAAAATGGAAGAACAATCAACAAAAGACACAACACAACCATTTATGAGTTTTACTGGTGGTTCGATAGTGTGATGGGACGGACCAAAACAAATGGCATTTAAATTCAACGGTTGGAGGGTGCAAAGTGGTCCATAGGTTAAAAATTATTCCTCCGGAATACCCCCAAATTCACTCTTATTCACTTTCAACAAAAAAAACCCCTCTGAATGGCTAATAAATGGAACTTCAATAATATTCTCCACTCCCACTCCGATTCCCCACCCCCATCCCCTCCTGGAAATAGGGCTGAAAAAGCTCAGTTTATCTGTTATACCGCTAACATTTTCTAAGAAAGTATGGTGTCCCCCTGTTTTTATTACATATTTAACAAGCACTATATGTGTTTAGTATTATATAGCAAAATTCAACCTCTAGAAATGAATGTCCCCTACTCCCTTAAGGGCCGACATGTTGAACCTTAACATCAATGTTTTTAAAGTTCGAAATACGAAGAATAAGATTTACTTATGGTTTCCAGACTTCAATCAGTTTGATTAAGAAGTGATTGTCCTACTAAACCATTTCCGCGAAATAAAGCTTTCCACAAACTCTCCTTTGACAATCGGTTAGTCATGCAGCACAAAACACGGAATTCAAGTGCCAGATTTATGATTTAGCTTGAGCTGGTAAACATTTTGTTGTCCCCCGCCGCAACGCGGCCGGGGACTTTAAAATGGTTCTTGCTTCTATGTGTCCGTGCATGCACGGACATGTCCGTGCAAATACTTCGTAAGCAATAACTTCTAAATGCTTTTGTCGGATTCCTCCGAAATTTGGCATCTGCATTCTTTGCGACAAGACGTCTCTTGGTATTACGTTTCAGCAAGATCCGCCTGTAGGTGGCGCCACTGGGTCTTGTTCCAATCTTTAGTGCATGTCCGTGCATGTCCGTGCAAATACTTTGTAAGCGATAACTCCTAAATGCTTTGTCGGATTCCTCCGAAATTTGGCATCTACATTCTTTGCGACAAGACGTCTGTTGGTATTACGTTTCAGCAAGATCCGCCTGTAGGTGGCGCCACTGGGTCTTGTTCCAATCCTTAGTGCATGTCCGTGCATGTCCGTGCAAATACTTCGTAAGCGATAACTCCTAAATGCTTTGTCGGATTCCTCCGAAATTTGGCATCTGCATTCTTTGCGACAAGACGTCTGTTGGTATTACGTTTCAGCAAGATCCGCCTGTAGGTGCCGCCACTGGGTCTTGTTCCAATCTTTAGTGCATGTCCGTGGATGTTCGTGCAAATGCTTCATAAGCGATAACTCCTAAATGCTTTGTCGGATTCCTCCGAAATTTGGCATCTGCATTCTTTGCGACAAGACGTCTGTTGGTATTACGCTTCAGCAAGATCCGCCTGTAGGTGGCGCCACTGGGTCTTGTTCCAATATTTAGTGCATGTCCGTGCAAATACGTACTGCATAAGCGATAACTCCTAAATGCTTTGTCGGATTCCTCCGAAATTTGGCATCTGCATTCTTTGCGACAAGACGTCGCTGGTATTACGTTTCAGCAAGATCCGCCTGTAGGTGGCGCCACTGGGTCTTGTTTCAATCTTTAATGCATGCCCGTTCATGTTTGTTCAAATCCTTCGCGAGCGATAACTTTCGAACAATTTGTCGGATTTCTTCGAAATTTGGTAAATGCATTCCCTGCGACAAAACACCGTTGGTGATGCGTTTCAGCAAAATCCACCCGGAGGCGGCGCCACTAGAGTTCATTCCATTATTCCATGCTGCAAGTGATAACTTAGAAACACTTGGTCGAATTTCTTTGAAATATCCTACATATGTACCTTTCTGGGTAACATGAGAAACGTTGCGGCTCATCGGATTCTTCTCAAATTTGGCATGCATTTACCATGCCAGGAGCTGTTGCTTGGGATTGCCTTTCGCTCACTTGCACTCACAGGTGGCGCCACCTGTTGGCAACATCACAAATTCGTTTCCGGGTAATAACTTGAGAACTGACCATCGGATTCTTCTCAAATTTTGTATGAATGTACCGTGACATAAGATGTCGCTTGATAATGCATTTCACTGACATGCGCCTAGAGGTGGCGTCACCTGGTGTCAAAATCTAAATTTGGTTTCTGGGCAATAACTTGAGGACCCTCATCGGATTCTTCTCAAATTTGGTATGCAGATGTCCCCACGATACCATGTTCCTTGGGATTGTATTTTTTCCGCTTCTGCCTACAGGTGGCGTCTCCTGGTGGAAAAATTTGTTTCCGGGCAATAATTTGGCAACTGCTCATCAGATTATTCTCAAATTTTGTATTCATATGTGACCCACCCCAAATAACATGAACACCGGTGGGCATCTAGTACCGGCAATAACTTGAGGACCCCTCTTCAGAGTCTCAAAGTTCATATGCCGATACCATGACATGAGATGTCATTTGGGATTGTGT
The DNA here is from genome assembly GCA_036873755.1 of Hanleya hanleyi. Taxonomy (NCBI): domain Eukaryota; kingdom Metazoa; phylum Mollusca; class Polyplacophora; order Lepidopleurida; family Hanleyidae; genus Hanleya; species Hanleya hanleyi. Next base: position 26,117 of record JAVTVY010055912.1, on the reverse strand, counting down.
TTGCCTGCTTGCACCTACAGGTGGTGACTCCTTGTGGCAAAGTCTAAATTTGGTTTCTGGGCAATAGGTTGAGGATGCCTTCATATTCTTGTCAAATTTAGTTTGCAGATAATATGCCATGAGTTGTCTCTTGGGGTTGCATTTCGGTTACATAATTTTCATGCTACATGGTAAAGAAAATATATTACAGTAGCAATCAACATTCAGTCAACCATTCGGAGTTGATCTCAAAACCTGGGAAGGTGGAAAGACCCCTCTGCTTCTTACGCCTGTGAAGTAGCTGTTGCCATCCTCATGAATATCTTCTGAAACCGACAGCGCTTATAAATATTGCTGCCATTTTGGCGGGGGACCTAGCATCCTCTGGCTGCTTGTTGTATATGATATGAAGCTACATGTAAGGAACATCCAGCCAATATTCATGTCCTAGCGATTAAGTGATCGCCTCCAGTTTGATTCATTCTGTGATAATGGTATATGTAAAATGCTTTCAAACAATATAGATGTAAATTACACTTGAAATTCAATTATAGACGATTTTCATATATGTAATTTTTGTCACAGATATGATTCGGCAGTGAATTACGATGGCCATGTGATGTAATGTCTGCTACGGGTGTGAATTTTGGAAGTTTTTACCCCTCGGCCAAAATTTGGCCGAAGGGTATTGCGGTCGTCCGTGCGCCCGTCCGTCTGTCCGTCGCAGCTTTCTCGTTAGCAAGATATCTTTAGAACGACTTACATTACGCACACCAAACTAGCAGTACACACCCATATGCTCGTGACCCAGAACCTTATTGTACCCGAACCCGACTGGGTGGAAACTTTGGCGGTCACCTATAATTTATGCGAAACCATTAATCTTGTGTATCTCTGATACATCATGAAACTTTAAAGAAATGACCGAACCAGTCTCCCTGATTGGGTGGAAACCTTGGTGGCCATCTTTAATTTTTGCAAAATCTTTAATAATCTCTGATAGCATTTAAGTGTTCTATACGAAACTTGGTAGACAGCATCGATGTGTCAAGTGACTTGCAATGAATAACCGCATCAGTTCCTCTGAGTGGCGGGAAGGATGTGCGGACATCTTTAATTTATGCAAAATCATCTCTGATACCGTTCAAGTGCTCAATGTAAAATTGAGAAACAATGTTTTCCACACTAACTGTGCGTAAAATAACGATTTAGCGCGCCTATGAAAACATTATTTCTATTCTATTGCACTACTCAAATTGATTATCAACGAAGATTACCATGAAAGATTGGAAAAATATTGTAAACGTTCACAACCTTTCTTCCCTTTGTTAAAATGTGCCTTCCGCCTCAGTTGGCAGCGTGCCAATATCAATATTCGAGTTTATGTGGTCACTCAGAAGGTGGCGCTGTCTTTCTGCCACCTGAGACTGTGTGAAACATACATGCCTACAAGCCTATTTATGTGTCGTCCTAAATGAATTTCACGATGGAACCAGCAGTATAATTGAGACAGACATTTACGTTAAGATCACGGGTGTAGATTTCATACGTCCCAAATTCTTAACCGTGCTAAATTGTCTAATAATTGCACGGTTATCGGTGTCTAATAGGTGTAAGTTTTATAGAATTTGGTATACATCATCGATGCAACAAGCGACTTACGATGAATGACAGAACTGGTTTCTCTGATTGGGGGGAAAATCTTGGCGACCATATCTGGTACCGTTTTAGTGCTTCTTATGAAACTATAAATCATCGATACATCAAGAAACTTACAATAAATGATAACCCGTTTCTCTGATCAGGTGGAAAACTTGATTGCCATTGTTAATTTATGCAAAATCTATACCGTGGGTACTATTCAAGTTTTTGATGCACGACTTTGTATACATCATCAATACCGGCACATCAAGAGACCAAAAACGATGGACAGAACCGTTTTCTCTGATTGTTTGAAAACACTGGCAGCCATTTTTAATTGATGGAGAATCATTGAAGATCTATTGTCCTTTGATACTGTTTAAGTGTTCAGTAAGATACTTGGTATACATCATCGATACGTCAAGAGACAAGTAAAGACTGCCGGTTTCTCTGATTGGACAGAAATCTTAGGAGCCATTTCTGATTGCAAATTTTTTATCAATCTGTATATTTGTCACTTGACTGCTTGGTGTTCCTGATGTCTTCAGAGTAGTACTGTTCAATCGATGCTATTATTGATACAGCTCAAGGTGAGACCACCGAGTTCGCTCAGCACCAACGCGTGCGTTGTCATCTTGTCAGGCTCCTGGATGACTTCCAATGGGTGACCCAGGTATGTCGATACGAATTTGATATTTTTGGAACATCGTGATGTCTTGCCGGCATAATTGAAAACTGTTGACCGGTTTCCCTTTGCAGGAAACTAACCTATGTTTATGTATACTAGGATTGCGTTAGGCTGGGCGTTGGTGGGCGTTACTGTCCATAAAAGCATAAAAATCTTATCACAAAAACGTGCACATTCGACGTTCAACAGTCAACATGGGTTATACTTGCTCTGTGTGCGAACGCACGTCCGCCAGACACTACGATATGATACTGAGACTACTGCGAGTCCACCGGCTGAGAGGCTGTTGAGTGTCTGTTGAGAGTTTATTCACTGATACGGAGAGCTTGACGTCAGATAATCAGGCTACGTCCCAAGGAAGTGAGGAAGAACCTACCTTTGCCGGAGAGCGACGCCGAACAGGATAATTTACAACAGGCCAACATCAGGAAAACAGCCATAAAATTACTCCTGATGAAGGGACCTAAATATACATCCAAATGCGCTCCAACATCAGGAAAACAGCCATGGCGATCTTTGAAAAGTATAGCCTGCTGCCGCTTGAAATGAATTGGAGTGATATGCAAGAGGTTGGAAAAATTTACGACGTCTGGTGCCTAAAAAGCAATTATATGACTCTGAAGGAAAGCACCCCTCGGCATCTAACATTTAGACCCGAGAATACGGTGGATTCTCGGACGTAGCCTTAGTATCTCAGCCGCGCTTTTATTGCAGCTGTTCATGTCGAGACTATGAAGTATCCACACGGCCCCTAGCACCGGCTTAAGCGGAATTAGATACGCTAACTCGTAGGCGACCCCACGCACAGGTTCATCATGAAAACCAAGTGTCACTTGGAAGAGGATATGGGCTATCACTCACCGAGGCTCTGCAATTTGCGCAAGCAGCTGTTCCAGGACCAGCTGCCGGTACAGTATCCTGGTCTGCCCGACGACGATTAGGCCAAAACCGACCCTAGCCGAAGAGTGAACTATCTCCAAGAACGGCTTCTGGTTGGACAAGAGCAGCCCAGCATACGTCTAACGGACAAGAGCGACCATGACCGAAGATTGAACTTTCTCAAATGGCGGCTTTTGATTGGACAACACCATACTTGAATTATAAACATACCCAACGCAGCTCCCCCAGCGTGGGTATGATGTTGCTGGAGGGGATAATAAAATGTGTAAAAACGCAATACGCTTGTTGTTGTTGCTCTCTCGTCTGTCTACATCATGGCGTTAAGAGGTAAGGGTTGGATACATTACAAACGACATTATATGATCACCCACTCACTCACTCAACCCCATTCCCCTTCTTCCTCCTTCTCCTCCTCACATTATTCCGGTTGCGCTTGCGCAACTTTATGCCCGTACCCCACATTACCCACGCGCGAAAGCCTGGATCCAGGCAATTCATTTGGTGAAATTCACATGTCTCTAGCCACATTGGTTATCCGTACCGGGTTCCACTTCCGGTTGCCCTATGCCCGCACCCCACATTACCCTCGGGCGAAAGCCTGGGTCCAGGAAATTCATTTGGTGAAATCCCCATATCTCTAGCCCCATTGGTCCTCCGTATCGGGTTTCCACTTCCGGGTGCCCTATGCCCGCACTTCACATTACCCTCGGGTGAAAGCCTGCAACCAGGTAACTCATTTGGTGCAATCCCCATGTCTCTAACCCCATTGGTTCTCCATACAGGACATGTGGAGAAAATGAGAGTTCCACATTTGCCATTTATGCAGGGCATATAGCTGGCGATATTGTTGGGGACCATGTTTGAATACGTGCATTCCGGGAGATGTCAATTAACATTGAAGTAACTGAAGGACATATAAAATAGTATTCAGGGGCAGATAACTCTTGTTGCATTCTTCCCGGACATGTCAATTAACATTGAAGTAACTGAAAGACATATAAAGCAGTATTCAGTGGCAGATAACTCTTGTTGCATTTTTCTCGGGGATATCAGTTATCTGTATAGTAACAGAAGGGCATCTGGAGGCCTATCTACGGAAATATAACTCTTGCTAGGCCGTCACGTGACCCGAAGTGACCTTTGACCCCGTCGCACCATTTTTATTCGGTATTGTGCGCATGACAGTGTTCAAAGGTCACTTCCGGTCACGTGGCGACCCAGCAAGAGTTATCGCTCCGTAAATAGTCTTCCATATGCTCTTTATATACTACTCACACACCACCTTGATACAAAATTTAGGTGACAGTAGTTCTTTATTTGTCCATTCATGTTCAGGCTTGTAATGCTGTCGATATTGGTATGTACGTGAGTTTATATGGTATAGGTGTTGTTGCGTAATATCGAAAGACCAGTGTTGTTGAAGGGGTATTGGCCCAAATAAGTTCGGACGGATTGTAATTTGTATCTAATTCCGCTCAACCCGGGGCCAGGACCGTATAATAACTATGTGAAATACATCTCCTTATATGAACAGTCGCAATCAAATCATCACTACCATACATTAATATGTGAATTAGAACATTCTATTTTCTTTTGGCCACGCCAATATAATGAAATCACTTTTTGGATGCAGTGAACTACACCCTACGAACATTGAATTGTGATGCGGATTTGATGAACAGAACATCAAACGATCTTGGTGGTATCATTGAAAACTGTTGACCGCTTCTATCTTTCAAGTAACCCCAATTTACTTGTTATCTTTCGATTATGTTAACTCTTAATGGACGACGACTGCCCAATGAATGACAGATTTGATGAATTTAGGTTACACAAATTTATTAACTGGTTTTGACCCAGTTATTAGATTGCCAGATTATTACTGACACACATAACTGATGTTCCACAGGACTAAGTCAACTAAGAAACGAAGCCACTACTGCATACTCAGCCACTAAAATGTCATGAAATATCCCATTGAATTGCCTCATTAAAACTACCATTAAAAGGATCAATTTAATGGCCATTAATGAAATTGGAGAAAATATAATGGCTTATCTTTGATGGCCAATATTTTACCAGGTGAATTTAATAGTTCATATTTAATGATCATTGAAGGTTTATCTCCTGAATATTTAATGGTCATCAGTTTCTAATGAAATTTTAACTGCCATTAGAAAGGAACAATACCCATGAAATAATTGAAAAATAAATAATGACCATTAAATATTTATTGCTTCTGTAGTTCATATTAATGTGCTTTAATAACTGCAATATTATGAAAATATTGCCTTGGTGTGAGGGGAATATGCAGTTTTGTTGCCCCGAGGATGTGCATATTGCACAGTCGAGGGGCAACAAAACTGTATATTCCCCTCACAACAAGGCAATAGTTTCATTATTATATTTATCAACTTAACTCTGTGCTAATCTATTATCCCTCGAGCAAAATATTGTTTTATGTTTTATTTTGCCAGAGCACAATCCTTCTGAGTTCATTGTTTTCTGTGGGCAACCGCCTGCAAGTTGCAATATAATTTATCATGCACGAGATTCCACTGATTCGGAGGTGCTTCACTACCTAACTACCATCGTGTAAATCTCGCTACGCACGTATATTTGTTCGATGACGCTTGTTAGCTACTCCAATAATGTGCTTGGTTTCGATTCTACTTACAATTAGATGGGGGAAATATTTATTTCTGTTGTATTCTGCAGCTAAAATCAGTTCGACGAACTGCTCTGTGATCGGTTATTGTTTGCAGAACGGACGACCTCTGTTGTAATTATCTCCCTTTGGTGTATATTCCATGGGGAGGTGGACTATGCAGTTTCAGCGGGCAGTATACACCCACGTGACCGGGGAATATGCAGTTTTATCTCATTACAATTTATATTAGTCCATGAGCTAGACCACTTACTGGTACCATCTTGAGGGGCAAAACGTCATGGTGGTTTTCATGTTAGATTATATATGTAGAGTACAAAAAATCATGCTGGCCATGCTCGGTCGGCAGCTTAGTGGCACAAAGTGGGTCAATCCAAGATGGCGGCAAATAGTTGCTATAATCCACAAGCTGCTATATGTAATAGACCCAATTTTCACTGATGGTTTTCAAATTGAACATATTGGTCGCAGCTTGAAGGGCGGTCGGGATGGGCACATTTATGTGATAACAGGTTTGATTTGATAAAAAATATTGAACATTGTTTATAAATGTCTTATATTTGTGGCTCAAATCTACACCTGCTATCACTGATGCCAGACTCCCAACAGTGGTGGTTGGGACGCCGAACCTGTAGTTCCCGGATCAAGATGCAGCGTAAGCCACCTGTGATGATCTAGATCTGGTAACCTGAAAACACTCTTAGAGATTTCCCCTGTCGTGAGAGAAGCGTAGGGATGTCAAAGAGCAACCAATAAGACGGCGGCGAAGAAGGGGGGGGGGGGCCGTAAATATCGAACCCAGGCCGACTGCTGGGGAACTAGTAGATCATGTTGTTGTAGCCGTCTTGACCGCTCTGTCAAATCACTCCGCCTCCGGCATGGCTGTTAGTGATACTTACCTCAGGCTTGGGAATTGCTTGCTGGTCTTGACTGTGGTGTTGTTCGCCCCCCCCCCCTTTGTTTACGAGAGGGCTAGTGGACTATGCGCTGGGCTGCTACTACAGGTCCCAGTGATGTCACCCTGTCAGTCTGGACGAGATGTCTCGTAAATAGAAGCTGGTAAAAGTCGAGTTGGCTGTGCCTGCGCAGGACTGGACTATATTGATACGCCTCGTGAATCATCTTCAGTCAGGGTGCTATCATATACTTGGTAACATCGGATGTCACCGTCCAGTATAGTGATAGATATAATAGGCGTCTGAATCCCCTTGCTGGATCTGTGCAAAGTAGATAAAGGCGGATGGTTCTACTTGATAGAGAAGGGGCTAATCTTCCAATCCGTTGGCGAAGTCCGAAAGTGCCGGAATCGAGTATAGGTGTTGTTCACAAAGGCCAAAACGAGTAGGCTCATTCCTTGTTGGAATTCCGGGACCGGGCGGAAGAATGTTCTGAACCAACCCTCCGCTCTGGCGTGGGACTTTCTCTCCAAAGCGTGCCATTAAGATATCCCTGTTCCTAAGGTGAAGACCGTGAGGAAGGCTGTAAGATAGTGTTTTCACTGGACTTGGCTGTAGAAAGTTCGAATGAAAACCTAAATAACGCTCTCAGGACGACCGCAAAGGTTCCACCTGTTTGTGTTCGTCGAGGTTGTAATGCGGTAGCTCGGAGTTGTGCAGAAATCTGACGGATGTCCGCCCTCGCGGACAAGAGTAACACCTTGGCTGGGGTTGATCTGTATCTTTCGATGGCTCTAGCTAATGTTCACACTCGTGGACGGGCGTAACACCTTGACTAGGGCTGATCTGTAAACTTCACTGGTACTGATCTGAAACTTCTTTCCAGATGTAGATGGAGTAGAAATCTGTTACTACCAAAGTAGAGGCAGCAACGGGATGGATTCCTCGAGACAGGCACTTGAATAAGACCACTTCGACTGGTACAGTTGAGGTGTGGAAGATCGGTTAGCTGATACCGTAGTTTCCGCAACTGTTCCAGATGAAAACTATCTCTGTGAGGTAATCTCGCCGAACTGCGATGCAACCACAGTGGTACGATGAGAATTATGACGTAGTCATGCTGTGTGATCTTTAGAGGAACTTCCTGTATCATGGCGATTGGCAGGAAGGCATAGGCCAGGGAGTTGTCCCACTTGATCAATGAGGCGTCGATGGCCAGGATTTGCAGATCTATGATGAAGCTGACGAAGAGTTGTAGTTCTGCCTTGGCTCTTGTCGCAAACACGTCTCTCAGAGGTTATCCCCAACGATGGAAATCTATTGGAATACCTCTTTGTGGGGCACCACTTCGTCTGGATGATCTTGTCTGGACGGGATAAGTTATCTTCGATGATGGGATAGGCTGTCCGCTGTCCGTCATCCTGGTGTGTGGCGGCCCGTCTTTGGCATTGTGGGTTGTGTCCAGTGGAGTAAGGTCCTGGTTTCCTGGAATTCTAACCACGATCCGGACTGCCCCCCCCCCCCCACTCTTTGCTTGTGTGAAAGATGACTATCGAGTTGTCGAAGGTCATGAGACGATCCCTGGAGTTGAGTGTTCCGGTGTCCATGCGTGGAACCCGTCGTGTGGACTGCAGTGTCCCGGTGTCCAAGCGTGGAACCGATGAGTTTATGGCTTGCTCCAGAGGTACGGCTAACGGAGGGACAGTAGTGACTGTATCTGTAAACGACCACATTGCGTGATGTCTTGCACTGATGTCAGCAGTTCCAGTAAATTCCTGCAAATGCATCAAAGTTTGCAAGCTACCTGATTATCAATGCCTGGCAAATGGCCTGAAATGCACGGTCACATGTAAGTTACAGACCTGTGACAACATGGCTGATGAGGATTTCCAACAAGATCAGGATGATGATACGTCTGAGGATGACGATTGTGATGACAACCAATATTAGTTGTACAGCGAACTACAATGACTCGTGCGAACTGTTCATTTTGTAGCTACTTGATGAAGATGAAAGGTTCATTGCAGAACTGCTTAATTATGTCATGCTCGATTTAGAGGATACCAAACATGTGTAGGGTGGTATGCGGGGAAGGTGGTGGTGGGGGGTGGAGGGGCTTGAAGGGATTTTATTCTGCCAAATATTCAATGATTACACATGATGTTACTATCCAAACTAAAACTTTCCGTCGAGCTCTACCAAATAATGTCAATAAATCCAAGATGGCCCTCATGATGGATTCACGATGGCATCACGATCTTGGAAGGTAATAATGGTCTTTAATTTGGTTTTTATTTTCATATTTCTTCATAAGGAACTGCAAAAACTAATAAAAATGATAGATACTACTCAGCTTTGGCAAAATAAATTACTTTCGTGAGCTTACAGCCAAATTAACTTGGGCAAAAGATGGACTTATTAAGTTCACAAATGTAATTTTCTGGGGACACCATGCGGCCGCCATTTTGAATTTTCCCATGAACATTTGCGCCTAGAATACTGCAACTAGACTAAACATGGCCTAAACTATTCAGTCAGGCATAAACTATTCAGTCAGGAAATTTCAACTTGCTAGCTGTCTTCTATACCGAAATAGCTTGAAAACTTTTACAAACTGCCCATGATTTCCCGCCTTGGTCAGGTAGGGTTACCGTTCATTGGTTGCCATATTATTCAGACTAAGTTGCCACACCATACAGCACATGAGCTGCTTCACTATATTAGATCAGCCATTGTGTAAAATTTGACAGGAATTGAACAGAAAAAATGACCTGTAGCTTCACCAAGAGATCTGTCTTTGATCCTCATGGCTTTTCGTAGCTTTTGGGACGCCATCTTGGATTGACCCACTTTTTGATACTTAGCTGCCACTCTGACATGGCCAGCAGGGTTTTTTGTCACCTACAGGTATCACGTGATAAGAAAAACATCACGAAGCTTTGCCCCTCAAGATGGTACCAATAAGTCAAATTTCGGGTCCTAGCTCATGGACTATATAGGGAGACACTCTAATCTCCCTAGTATAATCCGTGGCGTGTCCTACTCCTCCTCCTCCTCCACTTTACTCACTGTCCTACTCCTCCTCCTCCTCCTCCTCCTCCACTTTACTCACTGCACAGCGGGTCGCATAGGTGTGGCGCGGGATAGGCTGGGGCGAGAGACCTGGGATTTTCGCTACCTGAGATTCCATAGGCCAGGCTTTCACCCTACAGTAGAATGGGTTGACTGCGCATGCGCGATGAGTAGTAGTATAGAAAGGGCACGCGATCTCCCTACTATAGGTGTGGCGCGGGATAGGGTGGCCCGAGAGACCTGGGGTTTTCGCTACCTGAGATTCCATGGGCCAGGCTTGCACCCTACAGTAAAATGGGTCGACTGCGCATGCGCGATGAGTAGTGCGCGATGAGTAGTATAGAAATCTTCATCTCGCTTGTAGCAATTAAATTGGCCTTAAATTCTCGACTGAATAGAAAACAATCCACAGGAATTCGCCCTTGTTGAACCATGCAAGTTCATAATCAATCATAAAATGTCCCTGGACATATTTAGCAAACATTTCAGGGACTCTTGTTCACTGTAAATGGTAATAAGCAATCATCAAATTTATACATGAACTCATGAACTTTGTAAACTGTGCAGGTTCCCTGCTGAACATTAAATGTTCACTTTAATGCATAAAATATTCATCAAACTTTTTCGTGAATTTTTGTCAGTTGATGCTGTATTTTCATCGAAGGTATTTCAAATTTCAGGAAACTTTTTGATGAAGTTTATTGAAGTTATTTAAAGGTACATGACTTATTTCTTGAGTTTTTTTATTAAATGGAGTTCATGGATTTAAGTTGCGAACTACATGAACATTCTTCGATTGATCATGAATGTTCATCAGTGATGCAGTTTAGTTCACCAGCGCTATTTCTTCTTATTATTCAGATGACAAAACTGAATTTCGGGCTCTTATATAGGAAAAAGGTTGTGTGAACAGAAATATACACCATTTTTCAGTGTATATGGCATAATCGTCCACTTTGTGCCACAAAAATATTCAAATTGGTACACAAACTGTCACTGTGTGTATTTTCTGGTTATCTTCCTTGCTTATCACAGAAGACTTTATCCCAGAACAGTTTGAAGACATCGTGTTTAATCATCTTCATTTTATCCAGCCAATTTCTACGTTCTCACTTCGAGCATGCCTTGATTTATCTAAACCCCTATGGTGTTTGTATTAGCCCACTATATAGGTTAGCCAATCAATAACGCTCTTTTGCGACCCATTTTGGATTTCAAATGTTTTCGAATTCAGTGACGTCTCGTGTCTATTTATAAGTTCCTTGAACATTGAAGGGGGCCAGATATATAAAAGGGAAATTCGAAATGGGAACGTAGAAATTCGCTTGATAAAATGAAGATGTGTTGAATCAATTCCAAATACTTTATTCCAAGCCCTTCGTTTCAATTTCAATGTACATGATCTACACATTGTACAAAAATATAGTCTGGACATAGACGCTTGTGCACATCGTGTCAGGCCTGTAAATAGGGGGTCTGGGTTCGGGCGAACCCCCCTTTCGGAAATATTATATATTTTTCTCATATAAATGCCCTTTTCAAACACTGAAGCGAACCCACTATTTACCCCTTTTTCCGTACAGCAAACCCCCTGATGTGCCTTTTTGGAGTGAAGGCGAACCATCCCTCAATAAATCCTGGCTACGGCCCTGCTTGTACACAGTTTTGTTGAATCACTGTGCATGATAATTTTTCCACATTGACCGAGTACAATAAGTTCAGAGTTTGTGTACTTTTGAACACAGTAGTTTTAGAGTGTAGAGTAGTGTGCATGAAGGCCTTACACCACTATTACAGTTTACAATGACGGCCATGTTCACGTAATTATATCTCGTCGATTCCGTACTGCAGTCTCGACTTCCATATTTCTGCAAGAAGTAGTTTAATTCAAGTGCTCATCCGGACAAACATCCTGACAGGTGTTGCCCACCTAGATTTTTAGTAAAACACAAATGACGTCATATTTTTGGCCTTGTTCTCTGCTTTTGGGAAAGCGGTGCACAGGCACCGAAATAGTCCCTCTGAGCAACATCTTATTAGGCCTTGAGTAAAATCAAACTCACAGCGAAACCGAACACATGTCATACTCCAAATACCTACCACTGGCCTTCTTGTATATTCCAGTGTGAACATATAGTATGTACGTTGATTTTACTTCTATAAAACCGATTGGTGTCTCTAAAACAGAAAATAAAACAAAACCATGTAATTGAATGACCAGTAGCATATTTCCCAAAGCAAATTACAACATTTTTGTACGACCGAATTGTTGTTCGAACGTCTGTCATGTTCGTACGAAACTATCCATCCAGCTTTGTGGTTGGTTAGACGATGAGGCCGATGTGGTACTACCGCAGGGAAGCTGGTATTTTAATGAGCACAGGTTCCGGCCGTGACCGAGGTCCCACCCTGGCAACGTAGTCCGGTCTGAAACGGACAGCCGTACTTCCATACGCCATGAGTGAAGAGGCCGTGGATCTCTACGTTGTGACACGGCTGGCCGAGCGTTGACGTTGGCCGACATGTGCCCTTAGTTCCAAACAGGCTGTCCAAGATGAACCGTTTTCTGTTTTCCACGCAGCACGTGCCCCCATGACACTGGGACGCGCTCGTACAATGCACCGCAGGGCCGACTACTCTTGCGGTTGTTGCTTGAGCAGCGGTTGTTGCTGGAGCAGCGGTTGTTGCTGGGACTGTTCATTGAGCATGGGATAAATTATAAAGAATATCAATTCCTGGTATAGTTAATTTTCATGGCTGGTGGCCTCCCTCGCGGACCTCGTTGCTATGCCGCAAAACCTATTCTTTCTCATGCCGGTAATAGAAATATGATAATCGAGCATTCATTTTTAGTTTGGCTCCTTTCCATGTATAATTTTTGTTTAAAGAAGGGTACAAAGAATATAAACCAACATTAATGGACGCCGAAGTCATCATCTTTCAGCGAAAAAAAATGAATTTACTTCAACACCGTACACCAACGCAGCTACATAATCAAAACGAGTACTGAAGCCATAAAAGGGACATGGTAAAAATAAAAAAATTGTTGCCAAAACATTTTTGTCTTTTTTAATAACACGGACCCCGCTTTAATAACACGGACCCCGCGTTAGTAACACGGACCCCGTGTTATTCAACCAATGAGATATAGCCATTTCAAAATAAGACGGACCCCGTGTTATTCAACCAATGAAATATAGCCTTATAAACTTCCACCACTAAAGCTCTGTTGGAAAGGGACAATGTGTGACCATCGGAACACTTTGATAGAAGAGTACTTCAGTGTTGGATTGAAGTATCGCAAAATTGTATTCGTGCTTGCAACGGAACACGAGATTAATATTTCAGAACGACACTTGAAAAGGATTCTGCGAAAACGCAATCTATATTTCATTGGTTGATTAACGCGGGGTCCGTGTTATCAACGCGGGGTCCGTGTTATTTTGAATGGCTATATTTCATTGATTGAATAACACGAGGTCCGTTTTTATTTTTACCATGTGCCTTTTACGGCTCCGTATGGAAGCGCACGCGTAGCTCAGTTATATGTATTGGAGGGCGCATCAACGCTACGTTTTGATTATCCATATATGTAACTGTGCTGAAGGTAGTTGTTGAAATAGAATTCAAATTTTGTGCTGAAAAATGACGGCATCGGCGTCCATTTAGGTTGATTTATATTCTTTGTACCATTCTCTTAACAAAAATTATGCCAGAAAGTGCACAAAGCTAAAAGAAAATGCGCGATAATCATATTTATATCACCAGCATGGGAAAAGAATACTCTTGTGGCATAGTAGCTCCGGTGTAGCCTTGTTCTGCACTATGTGAGAACAACGCTACGGCTGCAAACTGATCACCAGATCGAGTTGTTGAGAAAGTGCCGTATGGGCAATATTTGCCGAACCAATTGACCATAAACAATAAAATAATTCGATTCCATATGTCCACTTACCTTTCATAAAACACCTTCTTTATCAGCGACTTTCCATTTTTAGTTTTGCAAGACGTCTAAACTCGGACGAGGGAGTGGGGGTAAAACTGTCCATATTGCCGTTGTGCGTGTAGTGTTTATCGCGAGTTGTTGTGCCGCGTAATCAGTGTTCTAATCGATGTATTAAGATGGCGGCGATGTGGACAGTTTCAACCCCTACCCCAACGTCATTTTTCGAAAGATCTTTCAAGTGCAGTTCAACAATGTAAACTTCATCTCGCTTGTAGCAATTAAATTGGCTTTCAATCTCGACTGAACAGAAAACAATCCGCAGGAATTCCCCTTTGCCGAACCATGCAAGTTCATAATCAATCATAAAATGTCCCTGGATATATTTAGCAAAGATTTCAGGGACTCTTGTTCACTGTAAATGGTAATAAGCAATCATCAAATTTATACATGAACTCATGAACTTTGTGAACTTTGCAGGTTCCCTGATGAACATTAAATGTTCACTTTAATGCATAAAATATTCATCAATTTTTTTCGTGAATTTTCTGTTGCGAACTACATGAACATTCATCGATTGTTCATGAATGTTCATCAGTGATGCAGTTTAGTTCACCAGCGTTATTTCTTCTTATTATTCAGTTGACAAAACTGAATTTCGGGCTCTTGTTTAGGGAAAGGGTTGTGTGAACAGAAATATACACCATTTTTCAGTGTATATGGCATAATCTTCCACTTTGTGCCATAAAAATACTCAAATTGGTACACAAACTGTCACTGTGTGTATTTTCTGGTTATCTTCCTTGCTTATCACAGAAGACTTTATCCCAGCAAAGTTTGAAGACATCATGAATAATCATCTTCATTTTATCCAGTCAATTTCTACGTTCCCACTTCGAACATGCCTTGATTTATCTGACCCCCCTATGGCGTTTGTATTAGCCCACTATATAGGTCAGCCAATCAATAACACTCCTGTGCGACCCATTTTGGATTTCAAATGGTTTCGAGTTCAGTGACGTCTCGTGTCTATTTATAAGTTCTTTGAACATTGAAGGGGGCCAGATATATAAAAGGAAATTCGAAATGGGAACGTAGAAATTCGCTTGATAAAATGAAGATGTGTTGAATCAATTCCAAATACTTTATTCCAAGCCCCTCGTTTCAATTTCAATGTACATGATCTACACATTGTACAAAAATATAGTCTGGACAGAGACGCTTGTGAACATCTTGTCAGGCCCGTAACCAAGGAGGGTTTTCTGGGTTCGGGCTAGCCCCAGCAGGGACCTAATGATACTGTCATTAGGTCCCACGTACATCCTAGCCACCATCGTCGTGTAGAAGCCCGAATCGTATAAACAATGATTTAGTTGCTCCTTACCATGCATTTTCCGATAAAACGTATCATGAACTAGTCCGAATCGTCCGAACGGCCAACATCTGTTGTCTTTTTGAGTGGGTTTCGCCTACTTTTGTACCAGTCCCCGCTTGAATATATGATCGACACTCCAGCGTGAAAACAAACATGGCGGAGCTGATCATATATTCAAGCGGGGACTGGTACAAAAGTAGGCGAAATCCACTCAAAAAGACAACAGATGTTGGCCGTTCGGACGATTCGGACTAGTTTATGATACGTTTTATTGGAAAATGCATGGTAAGGAGCAACTAAATCATTGTTTATACGATTCGGGCTTCTACACGACGATGGTGGCTAGGATGTACGTGGGACCTAATGACAGTATCATTAGGTCCCTGCTGGGGCTAGGTTCGGGCGAACCCCCCTTTCGGAAATATTATATATTTTTTTTCATATAAATGCCCTTTTCAAACACTGAAGCGAACCCCCTATTTGCCCTTTTTCCCATACAGCAAACCCCCTGATGTGCCCTTTTGTAGTGAAGGCGAACCATCCCTCAATAAATCCTGGCTACGGCCCTGCTTGTACACAATTTTGTTGAATCGGTGTGCATAATAATTTTTGCCACAATGACCGAGTACAATAAGTTCAGAGTTTGTGTACTTTTTGAAAACAGTAGTTTTGAGAGTGTAGAGTAGTGTGCATGAAGGCCTAATACAACTATTACAGTTTACAACGAGGGCCATGTTCACGTAATCATATCTCGCCGATTCCGTAGTGCAGTCTAGACTTCCGTATTTCTGCTGGAAGTAGTTTAATTCAAGTGCTACATCCTGACAAACATCTTGACAGGTGTTGCCCACCTAGATTTTGAGTCAAACAGGCTCCTACAAATGACGTCATACATTTGACCTTGTTCTCTGCCTCATACATTTGACCGTGTTCTCTGCCTCGAGGAAGCGGTGCACAGGCATCCAAATAGTCCCTCTGAGCAACACCTTATTAGGCCTTGAGTAAAAATCAAACTAACAGCGAAAACGAACACATATCATACTCCAAATACCTACCACTGGCCTTGCATTATTCGTTGCAACAGAGACAGAAAAAATTTGAAAACAATTCTCTTCTTTGGTAGAGGTTGCCTAAAGGTTGATCAGGACAATTTTTTTAATAGTGGTCTCAGGCCTATGCTGCAGTGTGCATGTGGATTTCACTGTGAACATAGATCACGGGTAGTGTTCGTATGGTGGCCGATAAGGGGCATCGCTGCATTGTCTAAGGCATGTGGTTTGGTAACACGAAGGCAGGATGCGAAGGCGCGAGGCCATGATGCGAAGTGCGGAGGCAGCATGCGAAGTCGCGAAGGCAGGATGCGAAGTGGCGAAGCCAGGATGCGAAGCGCGAAGTCATCCTGACTTCGCAATTTCGCATCCTGCCTTCGCGACTTCGCATCCTGACTTCGCGCTTCGCTTCCAGTCTTTGCATTGCTTTGTTTTGATTTCGCATCCTGACTTCGCGCTTCGCATCCTGCCTTCGCGACTTCGCACCCTGGCCTCGGGCCTTCGCCTCCTGCCTTCGTGTAACCAACCCACATGTCTAAGACAATGCAGCGATGTCCCTTATCGGCCACCATATGTTCGTGTATATTCCAGTGTGAACATATAGTATGCACGTTGATTTTACTTCTATAAAACCGATTGGTGTCTCTAAAAAGAAAATGAAACAAACACATTTAATTGAAAGACCAGCATATTTACTGAAAGCAAATTACATACAACATTTTTGTACGATCGAATTATTGTTTAAATGTCTGTCATGTTCGTACGAAACTTTTCATCCAGACTTGCTGTTTTGCCTATTTTGGACGTTTGTGGTTAGTTAGACGATGAGGCTGATCTGGTACTGCCGCCGGGTAGCTGGTTTTTCACTGAGCACAGGTTCCGGCCGCGACCGAGGTTCCACCCTGGCAACGTAGTCCGGTCTGACACGGACAGCCGTACTTCCATACGCCATGGGTGAAGAGGCCGTGGATCTCTACGTTGTGACACGGCTGGCCGAGCGTTGACGTTGGCCGACATGTGCCCTTAGTTCCAAACAGGCTGTCCAAGATGAACCGTTTTCTGTTTTCCACGCAGCACGTGCCCCCATGACATTGGGACGCACCCGTACAATGCACCGCAGGGCCGACTACTCTTGCGGTTGTTGCTTGAGCAACGGTTGATGCTTGAGCAACGGTTGATGCTTGAGCAGCGGTTGTGACTGGGACTGTTGATTGAGCCTAGGATAAATTATAAAGAATATCAATTCCTGGTATAGTTAATTTTCATGGCTGGTGGCCTCCTCGCGGACCTCGTAGCTATGCCGCAAACCTATTCTTTCCCATGCCTGTGCTAGAAATACAGTTATCTGGGCCACATTTACTTTTAGTTTGACGCTTTCCCAGTCAAGAGTTTTGTTGAGAGAACGGTACAAAGAATATAAATCAACATAAATGGACGCCGAAATCGTCAGCTTTCAGCGAAAAATTCGAATTTACTTCAACGCCGTACACCAACGCAGTTACATAGTGGATAATCAAAACGAGTACTGAAGCGTGCGCGTAGCGCAAAAATATGTATTGGATAACACATCAACACTATGTTTTGATTATCCACTATGTAACTGCGCTGGAGGTAATTGTTGAAATAAAATTCAAATTGTGTGACGAATAATGACGGTTTCGGCGTCAATTTAGGTTGATTTATATTCTTTGTACCGTACCATTCTCTTAACAAACATGCAGCAAGGGTAAAAAGTTAAAAGAAAGTGCGCAATAATCATGTTTATATTACCGGCATGAGAAATAGGCCTGCGGCATAGCTACGAGCGAGGCGAAAAGGCATGAAGCTTAGCTATTAGTGACCATTGAATAAATATGCACTGTGGAATCATACTCATGAGATAACAGGCAACACAAGTAACCACCAGGACATTTACTTGTAATTTCGATACACAGTTATCAAACAACTGCTCCAATATCATAAATATACCGTCCGTAGCCTCACAGCCTCGAACGTTCGGCCTTTTCCAATGGGACAAAATGTCGAAAGCGCGTGTGGATAACATCACGAAACCCTCGCACTGCCACCTTTTTGTCTCATTGAAAAAAAGTGCGAGGGGCCGCATTCGTCTTCGATGCTAAGTCGAGTGGGGCTACCGAGGTTATTTTATTCAGATTATTAGTTTCTCCGGTGTGAACCTGTCAGAGACATTATCACTGGAAGCGTCATGTGACTGAAATGAACAGATAATAGCGCGAACAAAGACGTAGGCCAACCACCTCACTCGGGCGTAATAATATCCCCGCCACCAGACACGATTCCCACCGAGCAGCACACCGCCGGAAGTGACATCATAAATAGTAACATTGATGTTTGTCGAAGATTATGTCACCTGTCATGTTTCCACTCACATATTCCTCGTTGTATTTCTCCCTTATCAGGAGATAAAATATATATCCAACTGAAATTGATATTCCCTTGATTCTACCCGCGGAGGATCTCTTCTAATTTGAGGTGTTTCTCCTGGCTTTTCTTCTCGAGTTGATCTCCATGGTAACGGAAGTCATACAGCTGACATGTGCTGTTCGGAGTTTCGCCTTGCTGCTGTACTTTCAACATGAATGCCAATATGGATTCCTAGCAGTGCGTATCGAGGTACTAATGTCCTACATCATCCGAGACCGTGTCGAATGATCTCGATTCTGTTCTGCACAAAATCATGATAGAGCCCGGTAGTTCCCGACTCCGTAAATTTGTAAGACGGATAGTGCCGAAGACATTAATTCAAATTTCAACGGACTCGAGGTCGAAGAATCGGGTCAAGTCGACAACCAATCCACAATGCGAAATGTCCCCACAATGTTTTGTTTATATCACCCTCGGCTGACGTCGACACCGTATAACTCCTTTTTACGCAACTTAGTTCGATTAATTTTTGGATAAATACAAAAGCTGCTCTCTAACTTCACGGACGTATTTCAATCATAGATAATTATTCATCCCTGGTTATGGGTCGGTCATATATTTCGATGAAGCTATGCAGTTCTAACTTGGTTATTTTGAAATTCAGTTCTAGGTCATATAATCCGGTGATTGGTTGCGTAAGAAGACGTCTGTCCGATAATATCATGTCCTGCCATCTCGTGCGCTGCGTTGATTGGTCAAAGATGAGGTAACCGTGAAGAGTTATTTTCGACCCAGAAGGTCACCGAACGGCCTTGAGATAGGAAGGGAGATCAGATCCATTCAGAGTATCGGTTTCTGGGTCTGTTTTTAATCAGATTGAGGGAGAGACACAATCTCCCCACGGCGCATGCTCCGTGTAACAGGCTCACTTCACTCATACCCCAATCTCCCAACGCCAGAGTTTGTAACATCCAAACACCTCTGACTGCCCCCCTATACAAAGCCTGGTGCGCAGCTGCACTGCGTCTTTTCCGCTAAGCCAATGAGAGAGCGTGTTATATTTTCCGGCTGACTACGTCATCACAGCTGATCACAAATACCAGTCCGGTTTTTGAAACAGGACGCCCCTTGTAACATAAAGATTTGCCGCTGCTCGTTCTCGTCGATATACAACGCCTATGTTGATTGGCTCGCCGAAGTTACGCTGAGATTTTCGGAAATCATCGGCCTCATTCGGTAATCTCAACAAGTTCGCTTCGTTTAGTAACGGAGTCTGTTGATTGGGAGAGAGACATGTGCAGAAAAGCTGCGCGCTGCAATTAGCCCCAGTTTGCAATCAGAGGGTATATATGACAATAGGTTGATATACAATCTGATGCCATGAGAATGCTAATACCCCTGACCACAATAGCGGAAGATGACCTTTACGACGTTGCTATGACGTATAGGGGAAAACCCACGTACACACGGTTTAGTTTGAATCCGACCGAACAACTTCAGCTTTGCACATGAGCGAAATACTTTCCATATGCTCTGTCCATATGAACAGGAAAAAATAATCTCCAAATCATTGTAATCGAAATGTTTTGTAAACATTGACTTTACTATATATGATATCACTTCCGGCGATGTGGTGCTCGGGCGGGAATCCTGTCCAAAAATCTGTCTCGTGGCTGGGGTATTATTATGTTGTAGTGTGGTGGTTGGGAGAAACAGCTGGGATCGCGCGTATTAGGAATACAAGTCTTAGCTGGATTAAATAGATAGCAAGCGGCCTAAAAGTCCTAACGGACTACGGAAACCATTTCATGAGAGGCTTGTATAATGTTATTTAGTAGTTGAAATATATTTCGAACATGGCCACATGTAGCCCATTCATCCTAAAATCTGTTTCGGACCTGCACAACATTCAAGTTATCCTATAACAATAGAGCTAGATAAATAACGCCGGGAGGTGCATTGAGTCTTGGCTCGCAGCGCAATCTGGTCAAAACCAGATCTACAAAAACCGCTCCCTATCTTACTTGTCGCTCATGTAATCAGCGACGTGTCAGATGGGGAGCGTTCTTTTTAGGTTAACCAGATTGCTCAAAGCGGTTCGTTCATCCCCTTTCTTTCCTACCTCTTAGCCTAGGAATTCTTTTTATTCAGTGATATTTGGACTATTATCAAGCTCGCCAAATTATCGCAAATGTAAGCATAATGGTTCTTTCCTGGAATAGTAAGAAAATTTGTTTCATATTTCTAATATTTACACATATTTACACACTTATTAATACTTAAGAAACTCGCCTCATGCTAACGAGATAGGAAAGAGAGTGGATGAACGAACCGCTGTTAGGCACGTCTCAAAGGCACCTGCCGGTGCTATCGGCGCAGCTCTATTGTTAAAGGTGAACTGAAAAGCTTTCCAATGTTCTGTTAAAATGTCATAAAACAAGAACTTCTATAGTTGTTACAATTATGTATGGTAATAGTTCTGTGGGTTATTGTTTTATTTTGGGTATATGAGAAGTCAAAACTTATACCGAGAGCCAGAACTTTTAAAAACGTCATCGCTTGCCTCCCGTTGTTTTTGGAACGTCATGACGTTATAGTGGTCCTCGTTCATTCATCCGACGTAGCATGACGTCACATTTGAATAAAACTTGAATGAAGGGGACCACTATAACGTCATAACGTTCTACAAACCAAGAGAGACAAGCGATGCAAGTTTTCAAGACGGATTTAGAACAGGATAACTTAAATATTGTTATTAGTACAATTTTGCAAACTATATTTGCCCCAAAACGTATAAAAGTTATGTCACATAAGACAAGATGTATATAAGCAACAATTTAGATAAAATTAAAAGCTTTGCAGTTCACCTTTAAAGAATTAACATAATGTTGTGCAAGTCCAGGATTGAAATTCCTCTGTATAGTTTGAAACTTACATGGCTTTTTCAAAGCAGATAATTTCAGGCCTAGGAAATAATTCCACGCACGTACCTCAGTTCCTTGTGCATCTATAGATCTATTTCCCTTTGCTCGGGGCCAATTCCGTGTGCATGGACAAGAAATGCTGGCGCTCTCCCCATCCATTCCTTACCCTCGTGAAGTATTCCACGGCCGCGGACAAAGTTTCGTAGACTTGATCGCACCAGTTCTTCCCCCAAGTCAGTATTTTGGTGAAAATTTGTACGCGGGTGTGGAATACTCCACGAGAACAAGAAATGGATTTCTGATCCATGTATACGGAATTGACCCCGAGTACAAGGAAATTTATAGGTGGACAAGGAACTTGTGAATGGAATTCTTTTCTATGCCTGATTTTAAAGTCTGCACTCACCTGTGCATAGGCCACGAGACCTACAAGAACGAGAAAGCACTTCATGTTTGGTCTGCTCCGTGTCAGTGTAGAAATAATCTCTTTTGGGACATGAACTAAGATTATATGTTAGTTCTGTTTCTTGGGAATCGTTCCACCTGGTCAAATATCATTTGAAATTATTATCTGACCTAAATTTAATCTACTAGAAGCCAGGTGACCTGCGTTTTAATCTAGATAACTGAATCTTCTTCTCTCGAAGAAGGGATCGACTTTCTGTCAAGTAATATTGTATATAGCGTATATAGAAAAAACTATGAGTCCCCAGTGAATATGTGAGGTAAGACAAATGTCAACGGAAATTTATATCCTCAAAATTTAACAGGGATGCCCTTCGTAAACTCTCCTGTCAAAATGAGATAGTTTAGTCACGAAGGAAAATAACGGCAGAATTACGGAGTATGGTATATCACTTGAGGCATTGAATCCCAATTACGCCGAGGGGTTGGGTCATTTGCGTACACTTCGCCATCCATAAGATGGCTTGCGAATCGTGTGTCTCCATTATCGCGGAGCGATATCCGGTACGTTACCGTATTCTGTTCGGCCTTCATCCGGCGGAGAACAGACTCGAGAAATCTAATAAATTACAGGTTTTCATACCACTTCGGAAACAGATGTTGCCTGGGCTTACAAAATATATAGCTATGAATAACTTTCGTATCATCCAAGAGGTGTAGTAGATCTGCAATTTTGAACAAGTAGGACATCACATGACTCGAAAATGGCGGGTTACGTTGGGGTTACGTCGGTAGAGTTTAGCTGATTGGCTGACGAAGTCACGTGGTATTGATTTCTGGAAATTCTCTCTTGCAGTTGCCGAAAGTAGGCTGAAAATGGATACACACGATCCCAGGGTCAGTCTTACCGCTTATAGATGACCCAGATGGTTACAGGTTGGGGTTGGGTGAGTCGGCGGCGTATAATTTTCATGTGTCGCTTTCCGGCGTTTTGCTCTTGACTGTCTTCGAAGCTACAGCTACAATAACCATGATAACGTGGGATAAATGATTGTGTCCGTGATGGAGCACATTAATCATGGATATGATATTATGAGTATATGATCATGAAAACAAATTATCGAATAAAAGAAATAGTTCACACTCTAATATTCCAGATCGGGAGAGTGACGTAATCCGGCACGTGCTTTGAAATTAACGTTCAAACATATAGATCTGTCTCGAACATGCTCTGACTTACCTGAGAGTCACTTTCGTCTCCCGTGCGGGAAGTTAAAGCTCTCTTTGAGAATGCCATTGGAACATGATGGGACTCACAATGGCGGCATCGGGCCTTACAGCCTGGTGAGCTAAGACTGATTCACCTTCGTGCGTGATTCATTAGTGTTTTTATGACTAGCTTGGGGTTTGGGTTTTCAGTTTCGAACCCTTCGCGGGACCATGCTTATTCCTGGTGAATATTTCTGGCTTGCCTAAAATCGACTATTCGAGAAGAGAGACGTTTACAAATTTGATAGTAAGAGAGTAGCATCCCCGAAGTATAAGCATATTTCGTAAACATACCTCGCCCAGTGAACATTTGCTAGATCCTGTGCAAAATGTGACGATTCTAGCATCGATGAAGAAATCGCTGTGCAATCGAGAGCCTAAGCTCGTTCACCCCAGCTTCTGTTTGTACGTCCCTTACTCTCCTTGGGAAAGCAGGGTGAGGAACGTAGTGACACAAGCTGGTATATGAGCGTAGCAGGAGCCTTCATTTTTAGCGATGAAGTTTGCAATGGGGTAATAAAGTGCGATCGTGATGTCGTTAATCAGGGGTTATATAGGCCGTATGAACTCTGTGTACTACAAGATTAAGATCAAATATACTCTGGAAACCAGGGCCAGATCCGTCATTCGGCAATTGGCCTTTTTTGTAAAGAATTTCCGCCCGCATAATGGCAAGACCTTTTTCATATGACAATACTAGCATCAAACTCAAACAGAAATACCGATAATAGAAATATCTCCTCAACACAAACTAATTTGCAAAAGCGAAGCGGTCAACAGTTTTCAATTATGGCAGCAATACATGATGTACCAATCGTCAAATCCGCAAAACTGTCCAGTACTAGTATTCGTTTATACTAATGAATTTCCATGTCATTTTCTGGATTTATCTCAGTCACGAGTAATGTAAAAGCCCTGCTGTGAGCGTTCTAGAAGTGGGTCTGTGTGGTGGAAGGGGGTCTGTTTGGAAGCACTGATCTTTGTAAGGGGTCAGCGAAAGGCCACCTGGTCGCACAGATGACCGGGGTTATACAGAGGACGACGCTATTTTTAGCTGTTTTTAGGCCTACGTTGAGGGCTATTTTCGGCGATGAGTCAGAGAGAAAGAGACACACGCGGTTGAGCAGAAGTCGGAGTTAAATCACGTGCAGCGGAGGATAAAAGGACAAGCCTTTTTCGTGTAACACAAGATCTGAGGCGTGGTGAGAAAATAAACAGAGTGATATGAGCGATGTGTTCTCGACCCCGGTGAATTAGAATAACCATTCTAATCATCAGATCAGAGCAGACCTACATAAACATGAATCTACAACTAGCTCTATTGGATCAATGGTATTCTTCCATACACCGACGGGTTTAATGTGGGTATCAACTTTGGAGGTTAAAATACTTAATTTCAAAAAAATTATCCCCCATAAATATTATATCGAAACAGGAGAACTGGCAGGGTAGAGGATGAAATAACTCGTGATCAAACGCCTCGTGCATGCATGTGATTATGGAGGATTATCAGGATTTATTAATTACGCTCTAATCACGATGGCTTAAATTATCGGCAATTAATGATTTACATTAACGTCGATTATACGTTTATGAAGAGAACGTTACAATAATACGACCAATCAGCGATCGCTGATGTAATATGGGTTTTACTCCCAGTACTGCGAGTTCGGACTTGTCATAGCATTGACTATTGACACTTGTGGTTTTACCAACACAACAAGACTAGTTGCATACGTCCGCCAATCATAGACCACATACTTCAGCGTTATCCATTCATGTGGTATGGCCTAAATAAAATGCTTTTCGCCTTCTACTATAGTATCATTTCGAGTGACTTCGCGATGAAACAAACTCACGGTGAAAAGATTTGTAAAATCCTCGTAACTCTTATCGATGACTAGAAATAAGGGCCCAAAGTCTGTCACATACTTCTACAGAAAGATTATATCTTCAAGTTTTGAAGAAGAGGATGTGCGAAGACATTATGGCTGAAAAGACGAGAACTGATCATGCGCGCAATCTGGTTAGATCGCTTCATAGACGAGGACCAACAGCTTGCAATGCCTTTGTTGGGAGTCTTCGGGAGTCGGGTAACCATGCCTTAACCTGTCTACTGAACCCTGACATCCAGAAAACATTTACTGACGTAACCGTGGATGAAATACTATAGCTATAGCTATAAGCTTGTGCCTTTGGTACACGAATTAGCGCATGACAGTTATGAATGGTGTGGTGGCGGTAAACCGGGGAAATATCTCCGCAAGTATATGTTGAAAAATGTCAGTAGACGTATCATGGACCACTTTGAAGAAGCCTTACACATGGTGAATGAAGATGAAGTCTTTACAAAATGGGAGGCTATGGTCCAGTCATCAAACATAGAGCCGAACGCAAGAGCAAGTGCGATGAAATACCAGAACGAGCGCTGGCGTCAAGGTCTCACAAACACTTCGTGGAAATACGGTCTACCAAAGTTTTTGAAGAGATTCATGAAAATAGAAAAATGGTTTCAAGTACCACAGTGAACATTACTTAAAATGTTTCACGTCCAGACGTGTATCGTGTGAGATGCTGAACTGAACTCTTACGCCAACGGACCCTTTTCTTTTACTTCATATTATGTAATACCGAAGGAGTAAATAAATATCGTATTATCGAGTTATTGGTTTTGTCAAAGTACGATTACACTTGTACCTCGTCTTCTCTGATATATAAATAACGTCATTGTATAGCATTGAGTTGCTTTAATTTGTATGTACTCATTATCGTTTATGAACTCCGGAGATCCGAGATCCCCCCGAGCTCCCAACTCTCCCCTTCCGAGCTCCGAGCTCCCGAGCTCCCGAGTGTCCCATCCCCGAACTCCGAGCTCTCGCATATAGACACGACACACATCGGTGAACCCTCATTTTACGACGGA
>JAVTVY010055911.1:0-29486 GCA_036873755.1 Hanleya hanleyi | reverse complement strand
GGATGTTTCTTTGTTTATAGAGTTGCTTCAATTTCTCATTAAAAATATCTATGTGAAATTTGGCAACACAATATATCAGCAGCATATAGGTATTCTAATGGGTACTAATTGTGCACCCCTGTTGGCCGACCTGTATCTGTTCTCTTATGAATATGACTATATGCAGGCGCTTTCAAAAACCGATCCATTCAAAGCCCGTTCCTTCTCATTCACCAAACGCTATATAGACGATCTTCTCGCTGTGGATAATCGCTATATAAATGACGCAGTGAGAGATATATATCCACCTTCACTGGATTTGAAGGAAACTACAGATGGCCCTACAGGCACATCATATTTAGACCTATATCTCTATAAAAATGAAGCGGGCCTTCTCTCTCGTCGACTGTATGACAAAAGAGATGATTACAATTTCGACATCGTAAACTATCCCTTTCTGGACAGTAATATTCCAGTGGAACCTGCATATGGCGTATACATATCACGCCTAGTAGCATTTGCTAGATCCTGTGTTAAATGTGACGATTTTATTCAACGTCACAAAACATTGTTGCAGAAACTTATAAAACAGGGCTACACCACCAAGCGCCTCCACTCAAAGTTTCTCAAATTTGGCGATACATATCGCATGCTGATAACAAAATACGAGCGTAGCGTGCAAGATCTATGGCGTTACGTTTCGTAACTTGTGTCTAATTCCGCTTAACCCGGGGCTAGGGGCCGCATGAACCCATGTACTTCAAGATCCTCATGGTACTCATATGAACAGTCACAATCAAAGCGTGACTGAGATACATCATTCTTTAGATGACGACTTTACAACGAATATTATGGATTAAGAATACTGATCAGCGACACGGATTTGATATTTTTGGAACATCATCATGTCTTGCCGGCATCAATGAAAATTGTTGACCGCTTCTCTCTGGCAGGAAACTAACCTATGTTTATGTATACTAGGATTCTCTTTTTTAATTTGGTGCTAATACTGTTATATGGAATAGGTCTTTGGATTATGGACGCGGATATTCTTTGATGGACGACGGCTGAATTATGAATGATGGACCAGACGCTTGTAGTTATATGAATTAGGTCTTTGGATTAGGTCTTTGAATTAGGTCTTTGGACGCGGAAATTCTTTAATGGGCGACGGCGGAATAGTGAATAACGGACTGGATGCTTGTATTTAGGGTTCCTGTTATATGCCAACATGGCTCGGTAGCCAGCAAAACACAATATTAAACTGCCGCTTGACCCGGCAATTACATTATTCCAGAAGTTAAACCATCTAATGAGCTTCCATTTAAAAGGCAGTAAAAATATAACTTTTGTCTGGTATTCGAAATGGCACCGTTTTAGAATCAAAAACAGTAGCACACGCCACTCTGTCTCCATGTTTAGAACCATCAGCAAAAATATCATAATGTGTTTCATATTTTGGGCTTTAAAAATAAGCGCAAAATATATTCTATGATATTTTTGTTGACAGACACAGGAGCTGGTTTACATCAGCCTGTATACCTTTAGTCAATGGAATGCCTTCCTGCGGTTTGACCAACTTGTCAGTCTGAAAAGAGCAAAGCCTATAAGGTAAAATCTGATCGAGAATAATGCCGGTGGCTACGAATGTCTGGCCCTTATCTTCTAACCCAGCTAGGACATTTTTCGTGACATTGTGGACAAGTGTCCGCCCTTGGTTGCAATAGAAAGAGATATTAAAAAGGACACTAATCACAGATCTTCCTGCTGAGGATAAACAGAACACAGTCATAGACAGGATTATACTTCAATTTTGTTACATACTGCAGTGACAACTTCGTCCTTTCTGCCACCTTCAAATATAAACGTTATTTGCAAGACGTTTTGTAAGCTCAAAGAGAAAGTCTTAATCCTTGGTGCAGAATTGTATCTGCATGTAACTTAAGTTTTTGTAATTCACCTGGGCGTCAGAATTGACGATTTTTATTGCACACTTCTAAAGAAAATAGTCGTGCCTCAATCTATGAAGAAAAAAGTCATGCCTTACTTCTCTAAATGTTCTTCTGGTTGCTGGAATATTAATGTTCAGCGACCTTCGCATTTTCTCCAATCTTTGTAAAAATATCAATTTCTATAGAAAAGTATTTGGGCCATTTTTTTGAAAATTGTGACACTGCGATTTAGTTGAAGGATTTTTCTTCTAGGCAAAGTTAACAATTTAATGGAAAATTTGGAAATTTCGGTAAATCAACATTTGAAAATGGAGGCTCGCTTGATGACAGAGAGAGAGAATTAAGGTTCAACGTCGCGTTCAGCAATATTTCAACTATATAGCGAGGATCAAATTCTAAGTACTCAAGTTAATAACTTAGTAATCCAACACATTAAAACATACACACATTAAAACATACACACATTAATACTTATGCAACAAACCGATTTCTCTCAAATAACCTAAGATACAGTCTTCTTTCATCCGACTAAAAAGATCTTCTAAAGTAGTTGCTCGATAAAACGAATCTCTTCCAATCTTAAAATCTATACAGTGGAGAAGAATATCTTTCCCTTTGAGATCTTCGTGGCATGGAATATACCTTGGAACTGGCTCTTTTTTAGTAATGAAAGACAATATGGAAGTCAATATGAAAAATCAGCAACGGCCACGTGACGGTGCATGGTCCAATGGGAGGACGGGTAACACACAGAAGAATATAATAAATCAGAATCTGAAATAGTAGTTCTTTAACAAGACAAGGAAGTGTCACGAAAATGGTGATGTATGGTCAGTATTGCAGTTCAATCTGTTAATCGACAATATGTGAGACTATGGCGTGCGTAAAATGTTTACCTCTCCTATCGTATTGACGGCACTATAGTATCGGTGTACAAGCACATGGCGGAGTTTTTCATGGTGAACCAGGGTTGATTCGTCTTCATTTCCTTGGGCAATAACATTCAAGTCGAGTGTTGAAGGGCGACAGCTGTCATCAAGATCTGATGAAGGAACAAGACTCCTTCACAAATCAGGAATATATAGCGACTACAAACACCCTTCAATAAAGTCTTTGCGAAAATTTTCTATTTTTAATAGCAAATACGCTTGAGCGTTCACTTCTCCACATCATTTGATTAATGGTTGTACCATGCTGACCGAAAGGCGTAAAGACATTACATGTTGTGGAAGAACTCTTTCTCCAGTGTGATCGAATACCCTGTCACTCACCTAAACTACCACCCGATCGACACGTTAATTATGCATACGGTGCTTTTAGGCGCTGTCGCTATTCAATTAGCCCGGTAATAGTGGTATTTAGGCAACATTATTTTCGACATTGATTAGACGCACGACAGTATCATTAGAGAAAACGACACATTAGAGAAAGAATTATAAAGCGATTTCCAGATTTGGAGGCCTGAACCTTGTCGACCGATCAAGAGCTGGGTGGACATATTTAGATAGACATTTGACAGTGGAAGCTTTTCATCGAGCACGATTATGAGCTTCATTAACCTTATCTGATCTGGGCATTTTGGGTGTACCTTCCCCCCTAAATAGTTTTCTTACTCTTTTGATTTGAAGATGAAACTTCCCACAATATATCTTCAAACTCTCCTAGCAGTTTTTGCATCAATGCTATTTTCTTGCAAAAACAATTAGTTTCCTGATGTGTTGACACAGAGAAGTGCCCAAAATTATTTTATTTCACAAGTACAGAAAAACGACAAAACTTAAAATATTTAGTGACACACTCGTGGCCCTTCGATTTGAACTTCCCATGATCCTCTCTTCAGAGGGGCATACCAACAGAGGAGTTTGCCAAAAATTACCCCAAGTTTGACAAAAATAACCCTCTTTCCCAGGCCAGATAGGTTAAACTTAGGAGACCTGATCAGTAATTAGGAAGTAGGAGATAATTGTATAGCTTTCATTATGTTCTGCCAGCCTCCGCTAAAACTAATTTGGTGGTTTTCCGAATTCACATCTTGCACGTATGAAAATACCGGATTCCAAAATTCCATGATCCGTGATTCCGTTCATTTCACAATACTGCAATAGTTGTTGTCCGGTCAATATCATTTGACAGGGACGTATGGGTTGATTTCAAACTGTGGAAGCCGCTCCATGTCAGCAGGGGCAAGGTATGCTGCTTTACAAGGAGAAGCGTCACTCAAATCGGCCACTCACCATCTTGGATTTGTCGTTCGTATGCAAGCAATAGGGTATTTGTATTTTGTCGAACTTGGGGAGAAGCTTTATGTCTTCAAGGAGAAGGTTGGAGTCGATTTGCACCGAGATGCACCGTGAAATAGGTTCACAGACGTACTTGTACAAACTATATTCGTAATTGGCAAGCATCTTTTGCAAAGCTTGGGGAATATATAAATAGAGCTTCATATTGCCACGAGGAGGTTGGTAAAGCTTTTCCTTGGGATATGTTAAGAAATTTGACCCCTATCTTTGATATCTTTTCACCAGTTTGGTTTGATCAATATCTTGAAAGAGATTGAATCGATGTACAGCGATTTCAAGTTAGGAAGGTATCATTGATCTCCTGTGTGATGCGAGACGTAATTGTTTAATCAATAACTTAAAACCTCATGGAAAGGTTCGTTTCAAGCTGCGGACGTTGCTGTTTTCAGTACGAGATAGGTAGGTATTGAATTTTAGCGAGATACATAATCTAGTATGACACTTGACGTCAGACGAACATGGACAACCCTGTTTGCGAACAAGCTCTGATTGACTCTTTCACTGCTGAAGTTGCAGTTCATGATATTCCATGTGATGAGAATAGTTTTATATTTACCATGCACACAGTACAGAAATGCTATGGAAATAAACTGGCAAAAATGGCGACAAATATAACCACAGATTTTTATATATAGATAGTAAACTTCATGCTGAATCCACATACATCACTGTTACCGCAGTTGGTGTGCATTCCCCATTCTGCTTTCTGACTAGATGCGTGAAAAGTTACAAGAAAAGTCCTCTTCAGCTGCGCATCAGTCGAGAGAGAGAATTAAGTTTTAATGTCGCGTTCAGCAATATTTCAGCTATATAGCGACGATCAAACAAAATTGTAAGTATTCTAACAAAAAAGTCAACAACCCAGCAATCCAAAAGTAATCAACACAACACACCAAAAGACATGCACATACATTATAACTTATGCAACAAACCGATTTCATTCAAATAACTATAAAATACAGTATTCTTTTACCCGACTAAAAAGATCTTCTAAATTAGCTGCTTGATAAAAAGAGTATCTTAAAATCTATACAGTCGATCAGAATAAGTTTCACTGTGAGATCTTCGTGGCATTTAATACACCTTGGGTCCGGTTCCTTTTTTAAGAAAATATTCGTGAGTTAATCGGGGATGCCCGATTATACGTCGCCTGATCATGGCTTGATCGAAACGTTTCTGGCTACTCAGATGAATATATCCTACAGGTTTTTTTGAAGCTCATGAAGTTTGTTATTATCCACGGCATCCCATAAAGATTGAAACAGCTTTCTCACATAAGCACAGATAGAGGGTCTGAAATCGCTATATGGGATTCCAACAGGATCGACCTCATCAGTCGAAAGGATCGTCACCATTTATCGAAAGAGAGAGAGAGAATTAAGGTTTAGTGTCGCGTTCAGCAATATTTCAGCTACAAAGCGATGATCAAACAAAATTCTAAGTACTCATGTCACTAACTTGGCATCTCTTACAATCTTAAAATCTGTGCATTCGATAAGAATATGTTTCACCGTGAGATCATCATGGCATGGAACACACCTTGGGACTGGCTCTTTTTTGACTAAATGTTCGTGAGTTAATCGTGTATGTCCTATTCTACATCGTCTGATCATGGTCTGATCGAAACGTTTCTGGCTGTTCAGATGAGTATAGCCTACAGTTTTTTTGAACTCATGAAGTTTGTTATTATTCACAGCATCTAATATCGAAAGATGCGTGAGGTGACGTCAACCATCATCCTTGTTACCCAGAAGGTGAAGACAATTGATAAATTTCCCGCATGGCCCGCGAAATTCAGTGGGCTTGGTTCCTGAGTATTACTTAGCCTGATGAATGACGTGCTGAATGCCCTGGTCGATGCTAATGAGGTCACACAAAAGGTAACAGGGCATTTATTAAATTAACAAAATCCTTATCACATTTCCATTTTCTTAGAGAGAGAGAGAGAGAGAGAGAGAGAGAACTAAGATTTAATGTCGCGTTTAGCAATATTTCAGCTATATAGCGACGATCAAACACAATTCTAAGTACTCAAGTCACTAACTTAGTAATCCAACGCATTAAAACATACACACATTAATTACAAGCGTCTGGTCCGTCATTCATAATTCAGCCGTCGTCCATTAGAGAATATCCGCGTCCATACTCCAAAGACCTATTCCGTATTCCATATAACAGTATTAGCACCAAATACAAATGTAACTTATGCTCGATTTCTCTCAAATAACCCAAGATGCAATCCACCCTCATCCGACTAAAAAGATCTTCCAAAGTAGTCGCTCGATAAAAAGCATCTCTTACAAGCTTAAAATCTATGCATCCGATAAGAATATGTTTCACCATGAGATCATCATGGCATGGAACACACCTTGGGACTGGCACTTCTTTCACTAAATGGTCGTGAGTTAATCGTGTATGGCCGATTCTACATCGCCTGATCATTTTCTTAGAGGAGTTTACTGTAAAAAGTTCTCCTCGGTTAATGTATAGAAAATGACAATTGGAACACATTCCGTCACTGAAGTGTCTGTATACCAGCCCCATTATACCCAAATACACCCGACTGGCGATAGGACCCTTGGTGGCCGAGTGGTCTAAGACGCAGCGCTGGCGATCCCTAGCCTTACGCCACTGAACCGGCACGGACTCTAGCCCCGCTGGTGCATATGTGAAAGTTTGCCAGTTACTTGCCGACAGGCGATGGTTCTCTCCGGGTACTCCGGGTTACTCCACCATTCAAACTGTCTGTGACCATATGAGTGAAACAGCCGTGGGTGTGACATTAAGCCCCATCTCCATCTCCTCCGACTGACGATACAATCGTTTGGCGTTAAATGTTATTTACATCTGATCAATATGCTATATGTTTCTTCCTACTCTTGCCGAGGCCAGGCACTGAAGAGATCCCATGATGTCAAGTATGACATCTATACTTTTATCCAAATGAAATTTGAGTCTGATACTCACGATAATCATCTGCAGAGATAATTACATTAGAAAAAAAGCCGCAAGCGACCATACCGGGTTCCAAGTAATTGGAACTCGGCATTTTGTTGTCATTCAAATTCAGTTCTGAACAAGACGTTTGAAGCATTTTGTATTAATCTAATTTATCTACGGGCACTTTTGACCTTTTTGAATCAGCCTTCTTTGGATATGACAGGTAGATCGCATAGACCAGGACTTCATCGCTATAGTTGTATCAAAATGGAAAAACAGAATAATAATAGAATAATAATCATAATCGGGCTCCAGTCATATTGGTTTGGATTCCTAGTCAAAGCCGCAACAAGTTTATCAACATTCTTTTCGAAGAATTAACAGATGGGCCGCCAGCCGTCGTCCACAAAAAATTTCAGCATCAATAATGGAAATTACAACACATATAAGGGAAGTGGGAAGAGGTGCCGACATACTGACTGCGTCACATGACTTCACAGAATAGTCTTCTGGTTAACCTATTCTAAAGCACATACCAAGAATCTAACGATTCGTGATATGTGTTGTATCTCAGGTACGCTTTTATTGTACCTGTTCATGTGACAACTTGGATGATATGACCACACGGCCAAAACCGTTTTCGCATGAAACGATAAAAAAATGTTTCCTGCTAGAGAGAACTATATGCGTAAGTTGTCCACTGTCTCGGTATTACAATATGCGCAACTAGCTGGATAACCTCATAATTTCAACCACAAGAATGTGAGTAATCGTTATCATTCGTGGTTGATCCGTACATGCTATTTTTCGAAATTCCAAACGAAAGAGAGAGAGAGAGAATTAAGGTTTAACGTCGCGTTCAGCAATATTTCAGCTACATGTATATAGCTACGATCAAACACAATTCTAAGTATTCCAACAAAAACAAGTCGACATCCCAGCAATTCAGAAGTAATCAGAACACAACAAAAACATGTACATACATAAGAAATTGTACAACAAACCGATTTCTCTGAAATAACCTAAAATACAATCTTCTTTTACCCGAATGATCTTCTAAAGTAGCTGCTTGATAAAACGAATCTCTTACAATCTTAAAACCTATACAGTCGACCAGAATATGTTTCACTGTGAGATCCAAGAATCTAACGATTCGTGATATGTGTTGTATCTCAGGTACGCTTTTATTGTACCTGTTCATGTGGCAACACCTTGGGGTTTGTTCCTTTTTTAGTAAATGTTCGTAAGTTAATCGGGTATGTCCAAAGGAAACGTACAACTTTGACGATGACATACCATCAATAGCTCTTCTTCAGTATGATAGTAATTTATTCAAGCAAATATGTTTGCATCAAACAAATAACTCCGGACAAGATTCCATGTTGATAATGGCGTATTCCTGAATCTCTTTACACATCATAATTCTTGTAGCGACGTAGAATTCACAATATACTGCTCATGGTGAAAAACAAATTAGCTTGATATTTTTCCTCCTTTATCCTATTGCAGAGGATTAACATTGTGATATGACTGAAATATAGTTGAAAGCGACGTTAAATCCTATCAACCCACTCACTCACTTGCAGAGGATTGACGATGTATTGAAAGGCAATTAAGAAATTAGGATCGGGAACATATCCAATAGAGCTGACTTACTCGATCTTGAATACAGGGTTCGAACTTAAATTGAACGGATTTACGTTCGATATCGTGACTGTGGTCAGCGGTTATTGTAAATCTAATGAATAATTACGTTACTTTTAAACACTCACACATCAGCTAAAAACGCTGATACCTGGAAAGTTATAACCCGAGAATTTCAAGAATATCCACTGGAACCGATATACCCTGGTATGACATAGTTGTCGCATGCACGTGCATAGCAAGCAAATGATTTCCATTATGCTCACATAATCTGATATTACGGCGTCTGAATGTTGCCAATTATTTTTCAGAAACACAGGAAAACTTTTTCAGTAGAATCATTTATTATTAAAATTCTAGAATCATTTATTATTAAAATTCCATAATCATTTATAATTGAAATTCTTCCTAGGCAGAATGATCTAATCCCGATTCGGATTGTGTTTTTTTTTCTTCTGGATTTTGCTGCCAAATTGACGCTGTTTATATAGTGTCAAGATTAAAGGCGTCAAATTAGACAGCTCTCGTCAGAAGGAATTTAGAAGTCGCTATAATTGGAAGGCTCCTTTGTAATTACAAGCCGCTGGTCCGTCATTCATAATTCAGCCGTCGTCCATTAGAGAATATCCGCGTCCATAATCCAAAGACCTATTCCATATTCCATATAACAGTCTTAGCACCAAATTCAAAAAGACAATCATAGTATACATAAACATAGGCTTGTTTCCTGCAAGAGAGAAGCGGTCAACAGTTTTCAATGATGTCGGCAAGACATCATGATGTTCCAAAAATATCAAATCCGTATCGCAGATCAGTATTCTTAATCCAGAATATTCGTTGTAAAGTCGTCATCTAAAGAATGATGTATCTCAGTCACGCTTTGATTGTGCCTGTTCATATGAGTACCGTGAGGATCTTGAAGTACATGAGTTCATACGGCCCCTAGCCCCGGGTTAAGCGGAATTAGATACAAGTTACGAAACGTAACGCCATAGATCTTGCACGCTACGCTCGTATTTTGCTATCAGCATGCGATATGTATCGCCAAATTTGAGAAACTTTGAGTGGAGGCGCGATTTGATCGCAATTTTGTGATATACTGTAGTGATAGTTTAATTTTTCGAAGTTCTAAAGGAAATTCATCTGCTTCGACATATATGCTTTCTTCAGGGGATGTTCTGAACGCTCCAGGGCAAAGTCTTAGTCCTTGATGGAGAATAGGATCTAGCTTTGTCAAGTTTGACTTGCTTTCACCGTTGTAAACAATAGAGCCATAATCAAGCTTAGAACGAATAAGTGATCGATATAAATGGAGAAGCGTCTGCTGATCTCCTCCCCACTTATAGCTGGCAACTACCTTCAACAAATCAAGCGCTTTTGTGCCCTTAGCTTTTACGCAATTCATATGCGTTATTCCTAGGAATTTGACTTCTTTTACCACCTTGGTTTCAGTTCATCTAATGTTAGTACTGGATCCTTGTGCTGGAAATACTTTCTACAAAAGTATATGCAATTTGTCTCTGTTCTGGAGAACTTGAAACCATTTTCTAGACACCATAATACTATATACTAATTCTATTTAGACAGAGTTGTAATGTTCTCTCAATATTATGTATACTTTTTCCACTACGCGATATGTTGAAATCATCTACAAAAAGTGAACCACCAATTTATTCAAAACTGCAGCTAAGCTGTTGATCTTGATAGTAGACAAATACTACTTTGTGGGACACCTTGATCTTGATCGAAATGATCAGACATGGCTGAACCCAACCTAACTTGAAATTGTCTAGCATCCAGAAAGTTCGAAAGAAAAATGGGTAAACGGCCTTTTAATCCCATAGTATGAAGGTTTTTTTAAAATCCCCTATTTCAAAGTAGTAGCCTAGGCTTTTTCTAAATAAAAAAAAAATGGGAAAAACCCATGTTCATTTTTTGCGAAAGCAAAGTGAATCCAGGGTTTTATATTAGCTAAGATTTAGGAACGGTCTCCATTTATCGTTTTTCATTCAATCGCGATTTTTCTTTGGTTTTCTCGAAGAAATACCGATCCTATCGGTAAATCATCGAGAGAATGTCGAGAAAATAAAATCGTTTTCAAAATTCTCGATTGATTTTCTCGATATCGGTTTTTATTCGTTCTTTTGACCCATCGAGAATCAATTGTTTTTTTCGATGGAGAGAAT
This sequence comes from Hanleya hanleyi, assembly GCA_036873755.1. Taxonomy (NCBI): domain Eukaryota; kingdom Metazoa; phylum Mollusca; class Polyplacophora; order Lepidopleurida; family Hanleyidae; genus Hanleya; species Hanleya hanleyi. Next base: position 18,485 of record JAVTVY010055911.1, on the reverse strand, counting down.
GTCGAGAAATTTTGATCGAGAAAACGTCGAGAGAATATCGCGAAACCATCGACAGGCGAATGAATACAATGACATCATTATCAGACTAACACCTGTTTACGCCGCTGTGCGTGATTGCGCTATACAGTATAGGTCAGAATAAAACTGAACTATTGCCGGCGCTTTAGAGTGAAAAACTAATGTATTTTGTCCGTTGTTATTTTTAAGAACTAAGTAGGAGATGAATATAGTTAGTATTGGTTAGTGTTAGTTTGCCAAATTATTCAACGTAAGCAGATCAGTTCGGATTAGCTTGAAGTTGAACATCCGACTTCCCCGTACGACCCATAGCAGTATTTACGGTAATACGGTAATTTAAACTACATGTTATCGCTGGCAGTTTATCTTTTATATTTATAGGAAATGATCAGCTATGAAATCATTTTTACCTATGTAAGTTACAACAGTAAGTCGTGTAGAAAGGACAAAGAGAGTTGAGTCTACAGTGGAAGTTCAATTTTGCCGACAATAAATGATTGCTATCCGGACTTTTCTGATGTTCCGCGAAAGAATAATGCGTACTTCATACACATCATGAGGAATAAAGACATACCGTTACATGATATTTGACGACGGAATGACTGGTCTATGGCTCAACGAACAATTTACGGCATTTGGACAAAAATGACCAATGTCAATAACTTAAATGGTCTTATGTCTTATATGTCTGTATTGTATTGCTTTTAGCCTTGGAGCATAAATGTGCAAATAAATTCTATCTATCTAAATGAAAAAATTCTAAGTAAATTGTGTGATTTCAAAAAGAAAATCTATTTCTTGAATGAACATATATGGTATTATATAACACGAAAGCACCTTCTGTGTTACCGATGAAAAGCTATTTTATAATCTTTCTTTTTTATCAGTATACAAAATGAATTCAGCGTTTAGTGGGCTATATTTTTCGATATTTTCAAATACCGGTATTAAGAAAAAAATGCCACTCTACCTGGGGATGGACAATGTAATTCCCTGAAAGCTCGTAAATACAGTCAGAATGTCCTTGTACAAAATTGTATCTGTCGTCATTCTTTATTCTCCCGTAGGCATATACTCACTTGCTAATACATAGAGGGAAGCTGCATGGGTAATGGACTGACAGTTTCCGCTGTCATGTGTTGTTGTTGTTGTCGTCGTCGTCCAAATAGCGATTTCTCTTTCTTCTTCAATCACAGTTGTCGTGTACGCTATCAATGTAAACTGAATTGCCTGACTGACTCCTTCCTACAAAACTACTTCAAGGATTTGACATACAAACACAACTTGGCTGGTTGGGACACAATAATTATAAACTGTACTGTAACGTTCTCGCTAAACTGACGACTTGGCAAAGATTCCCGCGGCTGAACGATGTAGCCTGGTTCCCTAGCTTACTTGTACAGGTAAGCAATGTGATAGTATGTTAGGGTACCAGGCTAGGCGAAGTCAATAGCGGCACTACTTCCATCGGTTTTTAATCGTTTTTTTGTCCACTGGGAAAATTCTCGAAGGTTTCTCGACTGATGCTCGATATCGTTTTTCCTTCGATAAATTTCTCTCGAATAAAAACCGATCAAAATAACGAAAGAAAACCGACTTCGCGAATCTTTCGCGTTTTCTGAAAAAAATTCTCCATTCCCTCTCACCTTTGAAAATCTCGATATCGAGAAAAATATACAGATTTCTCGACGAAAAACCGAACGATTTTTGGAGACGGTTCCTTAAGGAAAATATGCTTTTTGTCCTTTCTTCCTTTTCCTTGACTGATAACAATTGCAAAATACTGCAATATGGGAAAATATGTAACCCGATATTCGTGACTGATGCTATTCTATTCCTAATTTGATCTGTCATTAAAGCAAGATGATTTTATTGCGATTGGCAGAAGATATCAAATTTGCAAAGAAGCTAGGAGGATGACGAAATTTATCTCAGAGCCTCGGTACAATCAATCTTCTGTTGAGTATTCTTAAAATTTGAGAGAGAGAGAGAGAGAGAGAGAGAGAGAATTAAGGTTTAACGTCGCATTCAGCAATATTTCAGCTATATAGCGACGATCAAACAAAATTCTAGGTATTCAAATTACTAACTCAGTAAACTAATGCACTTAACCCACCTCTTTGAGACTATTTGCATAATCCAAGGTATTAAAAGGTGTCCTCAGCGACTCTTTCTGTCTATAGTTTTTTTTCCGCATTTTTATTGCTTAAACAGCATAACTGTGATTTATACGGCCAAAATCTAATTCTTTATCGTTTAATTAGCTTTCGAGAGAAAATATCGAAAAATAAGAATTTCGGACATTAGCTCCAAACAAGAACCGAAAAATGGTATCCGAAAATAAGTTACTCTGACGTGATGATGGCGGTCATCGTGAATTTACATTTTCTTGTACAGCTTGACCCAAATATATAGTATGGACAAGTTTAAGTCTCTGCCCAACGGGTAACGAAAGTCAATAGGGGAGAGGTGGACCTCCAAAGCTGGCAGCCTCCAAATGGACCAGGCATGCTTGGGTTTAAACATAGTACCATGTGTCTCACTTGACATTTCTTACGCTCAGACAAACGATCGCTATAATATTATTATTGTCTGTACGGTTATCCGGAAAGAGGGAATTATATAAGAATGTAACTCTGTACCAGAGGCAGGGTCAGAGGGGTTATATAATTGAGCTCCATGTTGCCAAGTCTCTAATGAACACAGGCCTATTCTTTTGTTAATATAATTACATGGAATCTGACGAATGTAGGGGTTCATGCTAGATGCGGCTCAGTACAGAACTTGAAATATGATAGTCGCTTGGATGCTTTTATTTCTTGTGATTGTATTACAGATGCAAAAACGTTGTTCAGTCAGAACTGTAGAGGGAAAATATGTAACCCAATATTTCCGCTTCCGTTGCTTCTTCTTCCATGTGCGTTTAATGCGATTCTATTCCTAATTAGTTTTCCCACCGCAACAGAATGATTGAATTCCTATCGGACACAAATATCATATTTGTAGAGAACAGGGAAGAGATAAAAACTCCCACAGAGCGGACTGTTTCATCGTTTCACAATCAATTTTGTATTAAATATTTATTATGATTGATCATATTTCCAGGCATGAATTCAACGGATGACTTCCAATGGGTATTATTTTACGTAATTGCAATTTGTCGATTAAATTATACGGCAAACATTTCCAGATTGTACTTTTCTCATGTACAACCCCATTTTTTAATATGGAGTAACATAACAAGTAAGGGTATGGCATAACAAAGGCCACAATTATCGTTTATCATAACCAGTCTCTCGAAATATTCAGTAAATATTGACCATTATAGCAAACTACCGTAATTACACTGTGTTGACATGTACCTATGCCAAGACGTAAGTACACTGAGAATCGAAATATCTCACCGCGTAGTATTTCCTACATCCTGCAACAATGGTTTTCGACCGGACATTTTTTGCAACAAAGCTGGTTGCATAGTACTAAGCAACCAAGCTACCTGGCTCCAAGTATTTCGAATTTGCTGTTAAAAAATATCCCACATAGATGGCAAAATACGATCGTCGAGTGACGAATATCTGGTGCTATATGAATTGCGCTCATCCCGGCAATAAGGACGGTTCGTATGATATTTGTTTAGATATCCATTGGGTTGAAATTAACAAGTGTAGTCATCAAACGTTAACTGGACTCGCAATACTCTCGGAACCGATGAATACTACTTGGTAGTAGTGCAGATTCGACGAGCGTAACGTAGGAAAACTATTGTTCGCTTCCTTTGGCGATACATTAGCTTCTGTAGCGTATGTAATTCTTCATAAATGGCAGAAAATGTTCTTGTGTTCTTAATGCGTGGTCACGAAATAGATCATTTAAGTCGGAATTAAGCTTGTAATTTTAATATATTGAAATACAATTGCCTGGTCCGTCATTCAATATTCAGTAGTCGCCCATTAAAGAGTTATCGCGTCCATAATCCAAAGAACACATTCTTCTTCTAGTATATATGTATCAAGTTATCCGGCCTTATCTGTGTATATCCTTGAGCTTGAGTGATTCCGGACGGTGAAATAAATTGCGGTTCTGAAATGGAGTGGGGACACGAGTTTTGTGGATGGCGTCAACAAATTGGAGCGATATGCAAGAGGTATGAAAAATTGACGACATCTGCCGACTGAAAAGCAACCATACGACTCTACAGGAGAGCATCCCTCGGCTCCTAACATTCAGACCCGAGAATACAGTGGATTCTCGGACGTAGCCTTAGTAGCTCAGCCGCGCTTTTATTGCAGCTGTTCATATGGAGAATATGAAGTATCCACACGGCCCCTAGCACCGGCTTAAGCGGAATAAGATACACTAGCTCGGGAGCTGTGGTGACATATGAGCTCAAACAACTCCTCTGATGTTAATGGAGGAGCATCGTGGACGACTGCTAGAGTACACGCCTCAACACGGGGTAACCTCGTAAATGCAAGAATACCCAGAGAAACTAACCTGCAATACCGGTTAATTATGACTACAGTCATACAATGTCTTTCACAGCCAATCAATCTCAAACTTACATCAACTGTTTTCTGTTTATTTAATCTATTTCTCCTTGTCTTTGACTTCCTCACGTTTGTCGTATTATCAACATGATATTTCCAGAGACTGCTGCCTTAAAATATAATTCTGGTGATATAATTTCATCTCACAATACAAGATTCTAGTCCGTCATCCAATATTCAGCCGTCATCCATTCAAGAATTTCCGCGTCCATAATCCAATTCATATAATAACAATAGCACCAGGATAAATCATAGTATATAAAACTAGGCTAATTTCCTGCAAGGAGAAGTGATCAACAGTCTTCAGTGATGCCTGCAAGATATCCTGATGTTCCACAAATATCAAATCCGTATCGCAGATCAGTAGTCCTATCCATATGATACACGTTGTAAAGTACAAGAATCCCGTGCTGTAATATTTAATCTTCGAGAAGAGAGGTACTTGTACTTGAATATTATGTGAGATCTGATCTCAGTAAACCGCCGTCTTATCCTTTCATCAAGATGGATGCATGATTAGTTTTAAAAAATAAGCATGTTTCTTTGTTACTGATGGTTTCTGACTGTTGATATGAACCTCGTAATAGTATGTGTCCATCCCCTAAGGCTCAGGTGAAAGGTACAGTACAGTACTGAAATAACTGAACCTCAAACGCGATTCCCTCGACTGGCAATCGCGGTCCAATTAATGGTGCGCTAAAAGCTCGAACAGGCACGTGACTCCGACGTGACTGCACGTGAAGTTATGTTGAGGAAAATCGCTGTTGGGGGAAAAAATCTTGTGGGGAAGGAGACGCGCTCTTACGCGCTTGGTAAATATCACAAGCAGGGCCTATTATATATGTAGTTGCGAAATCTTTCTTCAGTCGTAATCAATGCGCGCACACTTTCACTTTTCGGGTATTCTCTAGCGGCATTAATGTTAATTTATTTCTGCCCTGTACTGACCTTACACTCTCTGATCGCGTTTTGTTATCCGTGTGTGGAGCGCATAATCAAACGTTGGAAATTGGGCGATTTGGTTGTCTAGCCTCAATGACCGTGCATTCTTAAATGCCATTTCCCATATGTTGAGAGTAGTTGTGGGTCTACACTCCTTTGATATATCTTTGGAAAAATGATGACACGGACTTTTAGAAATATATTACTTCCTCAGAATTCAAAATGATGCAATGTGGATTGTCGTCCATGTAGTGTCATGACAAATGACTTTTCTTTGTGAGGGTTCAGAGATTCTTTTGGCATAGTTCGAATCGAACGAAGGCGAATCAAGTCTTATAGACAAAAGATATAGTATTCGTTCTATTTTTACTGCATTCTAACACGAGGAAAGCAGTATCTTACAACATATAAGTATGCATGGTTTACATATAGTATCAGCAGACGGAAATTTTCATCGGTAACGAGCATTTATTTGGTATACCTATATCAGCTAATCCAAAACACATTCAGATATCCGATATCTTTTTTAGATATCAAGATAGCGACCATGTATGACGCCATAGTGAGTGTGGAGACATGACCATTCCAACTTTGATATCCTATGTCTGAATGTACGAGTAGTAGAATGTCTTATCTTAAAGTTCCTGTATCCCTAGCGATAATATTTTGCACACGATATCAGTTTTCACTCAATTGAATTGTTAGAAATGAACTCAACAACACGAGTTATATATTTTCTTAAAGCTATTCATTCAGGAAGTTATTGGGATTCAGCAGCAATTTTGTTCTTCTTTTCATTACAATTGCATTATTTAGACTTAAATGCCGTGGTATTTTCCGACGTATTGTCTGGCAGCTCATCACAAAAGCTTAATTTTTGGTATAGGGAAGTATTTATCATCAGCTTTATTCATCAACCTATAGAGTTGCTTATGAATTTTGTATTGCTTAGCAAATAGTTTTTTGTTGTTTTTTTAAAACTCTCGAAGGCGGCAGTTAGGGATTATGGACGCCTAACGGTCGATATATATGTATAATGATAACAATTCAGCTTTTCGTGCCGCAGTCATAACTAAGACAAATAGCATAAATACGCCCAGTGCGCGAAACTATACATCAAATATTTCTACGCCTGCTGGACCGCCGTAAATTGAATACTGGTAAATGTATCAATCTTACTCACAGATAACTCAACTATGAAACATACCAATATGAAAACCGTAGCATTATGGGCATTACTGTGATTCTGTAGCTTACGTATCTTCCAGAGAGAGAGAGAGAATTAAGGTTTAATGTCGCGTTCAGCAATATTTCAGCTATATAGCGACGATCAAACAAAATTCTAAGTACTCAAGTCACTAACTTATTAGTAATCCAACGCATTAAAACATTCACACATTAAAACTTATGTAACAACCCGATTTCTCTCAAATAACCCAAGATGCAATCCTCCCTCACCCAACTAAAAAGATCTTCCAAAGTAGTCGCTCGATAAAAAGCATCTCTTACAATCTTAAAATCTATGTATTCGATAAGAATATGTTTCACCGTGAGATCTTCATGGCATGGAATACACCTTGGGACTGGCTCTTTTTTTAGTAAATGTTCGGGAGTTAATCGTGTATGGCCGATTCTACATCGCCTGATCATGGTTTGATCGAAACGTTTTTGGCTGTTCAGATGAGTGTAGTCTACAGTTTTTTTGACCTCGTGAAGTTTGTTATTATTCACAGCATCCCATAAAGATTGAAACAGCCGTCTCACAAAAGTACAGATAGAGAGTCTGAAATCGATATATGGGATTCCTACAGGATCAACCTCATCATTGAGGGCTGCCTTAGCCATCCTATCAGCCTCAATATTCCATATTGCGTCCGCCGGACGATATCAACGACGTTGTTAAATACCTCCATACTCAACATTTGTCATTAAGTTAACCCTACCAGTCTTGGGGTGGAGTATTATTCCTTTCTCAGGAATGTCACAAATCGATACCTAGTCCTTAACTTTAAAGATTATCATATTGTAGTCATTTTTAGCATATTTTCTTACCCCTCCGAGCAGAGGATGTACTGAAAAGGGAGGCCGTGATGCAATGTTGCGTTTTCCTCGCTTTTCTTCAAATTGTGTGCCTTAATTATTTTCAGTTTTGCAGAAAAACTTGCATAAATAAAAACGTTGGAAAATATGACCGAAAAAAATATTACAATTTGACGTCACTGAGACGTCATCAAAATGTCTACCTTAATTATTGTTTCATATTAACCCTAAGATAGCGGGTAGCAAATTATTTCATGGAAGAGAAGGCAGCACTGAATCCTCAGCACCACCACACCCATTCCGATTTTCAGTAGGCATTTTACACTAAAGTTTTATTTTAGAGCTGCACACATAATTGATGGCTTATCTAAAAGCCAGTTCCTGTAGAATGATAAAAAACCTTACAGAATTAAAATCCGTTTCGTATTTGTTGTCATGGAGCATTTTAAACTGACGGAAAAAAAACAAAAAAGGAGACAACCGCTTATAATGGGAGCATAGGGAAAAGCCAAATTTGCATGGCAACAATTTATTTAAATTTTGAAACATTGTATGTTTTCAAATATTCATTCAATTTTCATAAAAAAATTTCCACACATATTAATAAGCAGTTACATTTTCAATATTTATTTTCAAAGTTCCAATTGGTTGTATATTACCCAGCTCATTTGCGTATCATTTGCATATATGTATCAATTTTTCTCTCAAAAAGCAGTTTTTGCACCTTTCTCATGTGGTAGATTGAGCTACATGCTAAAAATAGGCATTAAAGTACTTATTTGTCACTAATAGTTAACTAATAGTTAACATATATAACTATCCTTCGATTAACAGCTGTCAATTAGTTTACATAAATCAGCATAAATTAGCATCAACATTGTCGATTATTATTGGCAAATTCATTCTAATGATCTCTTTGGAGAAATTGTATGCATTATTCTTCACTATCCAGACAACAGAACACACAGAAATTCATAGACATCTACCCTGCATGCAAAGTATTATAATGATGCAAATAATTATTTGTAATGGGGTCTTCCCACATTATACTTGTCGGCGACACTGATACACAGCACCTGTGCCACTGCGTGCGCGGGTTGTTCTCGTGACCTCTCCCTATGTTTGTAACATGAAGCAGGTTTTTCAACTGATTGATAACTGATGTAAATATTATATGAATAAAATATTCCTACTATTCCAAGAAAGGACGAATAAACTTACATTATGATAGGTTTGGCAACTTCAGATCGAAAATATACCAGATATCATGAATTCAAATTATATTCTGAGTAAAAGACCTGGGGAAGTGCTTGGATAGACGAAATTCAGTTAAGCGGCCAGCCAGGTGTCTGTGCACCGCCGTCTGTCATCGAGGCTATACAGCATTGTCCAGGATTAACTTGAGCAATATTGGGAATTGCCCATTATCAATTAATAATAATTACACAAATGAGAGGTTTTTCGTATTACGTATGATTAGGGTGACACTATATTGCTGTGTGTTGTTTTTTCTTTATAATTGGTGGTATGCTTAGTATTTTGATGACTCATCAGTCCAAGTTAGTGTCTCCAAGAAACATTGTTGAAAGATTCACTTACAGTATAGGTTCACTCAGAGACATACCATGGTATATATGTCTGTTTGGCATTGGAGAAGCTGTCTATGCAACTGTACATTGCAAAGGCAACAATGGTGAACATGTTAATATTGTTAGAATAAAAGATGTAAACTTGCAATAACATGAACAATCAACCTAATAAACGATTACAAGTTTTAAATATAAATATATACAACTATCATGCGAATAAAATGTTCATCATATTTACAATGCCAGGCAAAACGACCATCACAGCATCCAGAATGCCTTGTGACATAAGCAGGAATATACCCAGTACCGTACGTAGGTAGTATGGATAAATGTTTCTATAAAGCTTAAACATTTGTGCCAAGGAAAAGATTATAAGCGATAGTCCCTCATTTTGTTTTTATTTGCATCACTATAAAATGATCTATGTCGAAAAATATTAAGACGGATTTCAATCTTGAAAAGTTTATCATTCTACAGGAACTGGCTTTCAAATGAGCTATAAAGTATGTGTGTATCCTGAAAATGAAAATTTAATGTAAAATCCCTACCTTACTGTTACTTTACACTCTACACTTTTCTGAAGAAAAAAGACCGGATATAATTGGACAAAAAGATTTTGAGGTAGGCCTACATGTACATCAGTACAGAAATATACTGAAGATTTTAATGGCTATATAGACATACTGATCCGGGATGTAGCACATTGTTCCGTCTATTAATTACGGTATGTCGATATAACATGCAGATGCATAAATCTAATCGCTTTGATTCACTTTGTCAAGTTTGACATCTGGAAAATTCCCACAAAATTGCACTTCATTGTAGACTGTATATATGTTAGAAAAAATCTGAAAATCATTATAGTATATGGCATGTGAAATAAAGTTGCCGAAATGTTGCACGCCAAAATGTCATGCCGAAATGCGGCATGCCGACGTGTAGAGTGCTGTTGTGTCTTGTCTTGACTTAGTGTACGGGTGTTGCACGGATTTCGTCCTGGTCTTCAGACACCTCCCCCATTCCGAAAATGAAACAAACACTGGTATGATACCTTACCATTGTTGTAAGATAATTTATGGGAAAGCGTACATGATCTCGCTGTAACTGGTTTAAAATAATTCATTTTTTCAAACACATCTGTCTGTTGAACACTTTTGACGGAGAATACAAGGTAGAATACAGACCTAAACATTGTTCTGTGGTATCTTGCTCAAGAACACACCATTAATGATGAAGGAAAATCATTTGCTCCATAAGATGAAGTCATCCAGGCGAGAAATGCAGCCAAAGGAAAGCAAAATATAGGCTTATATAAAAGAAAAACACAAAAAAGTACAGACATCGGTCAAGTAATGACGCTATCTCAAGAGAAAGTTTCAGACAACATGACCGAACTGGAAGGTCAGGAAAGGGTGGTGCATGTAGATATTTCGAATAATGACAAGTTATTGGCTTGAGTACTTAGAATTTTGTTTGATCGTCGCTTTTTAGCTGAAATATTGCTGAACGCGACGTTAAACCTTAATTGTCTTTCTCTCTCTCTCTCGTCACATTTAACACAGGATCTAGCAAATGATGCTAGGTGAGATATGTATACGCCATATGCAGGTCCCACTGGAATATTACTGTCCAGAAAGGGATAATTTACGATGTCGAAATTGTATTCATCTCTTGTCATAAAGTCGACGAGAGAGAAGACCATATAGGTCTACACAACACTATGGTCCAATTAAATGCAACTTTCTATCTACCAGTCCTTGTGGTCTAACCACATTAGACAGCAGTATCCGCTCAAGGTGAGATTCCATATACACGTACCATACTGAACTACCAGTAGAGATTTGCATTGAAACTTCTTAAGAGACGTTTTATGTGCATTGCAACCAGCAAATGGGAAGAAGATAGAGAGAGAATTAAGGTTTAACGTCGACAATAATGATTAATATTTACTAATGGACAACAATAATTAATATTTATTTTTAATCAAAACATTTCCTTCTATTTGCGTTTCTGAGAACAGAAATTATGAAGTAGGATTATCGTATCGTACGCATCAATGCGACATGGCATTAATTAAGGCCTTGGGGATTAATCTCAAAGGAATATGGCAAACGGCTAATATGACTAATTTCGTGTTATTAGCAGCCAGTGTTTATAATGACAGGTAAATAATTATCAAGATCAAACGAAATATTATTGTAGGTATAGTATATAAATAACCCTTTCCTTTAAAGCACCAATCACAATCCCGCACCCGGATTGAAATAAACTGAAACATATTTAGAAACCATCGCACGCATTGTGTATTGTAATATAATTTATATCTGGATTATATCAGCTAATCCGGACGATCTCGTTCAGCTAGATATCTATCAGGACGGTATGATGGAAATCTTGACATTTCGATTCCCTACTCTGCGTAAATGGGAGTAGCATGTGCAATGTCTTATCTTGATTCTGCTTGATATATATCGATAACAATTCAGCTGCTCATCCCACATTCATAACTAAGACAAATGACATCAATGGGCCAAGTGCGCGAAAATATGCATCAAATATTTCGCGTAAATTGAACAGAGATATCAATCTTACCCATAAATTATTCAACTATGATAGATATAAATGTTAAACCGGGCCATCAGGGGTATTCAAAAGCTCGGTAACTTATGGTACCCACAACGTGCAATCGCGATCTGTTTCGCTCAAAAGAATTATACTGAAACATGGCCCATCACCTTTTAAAGGTGTTGAGTTAGATCCATCATCTTTTAAGGATGATTATTTTGCCTCATAACACTTAAAAGGTGATGACCTAAATTTACAATCCTTGCTCATCAGTCTTCAGAGGTGATGAGGTGGTCATGAAAACGGGTGATGGCTCTAACTCATCACCTTTCTGGGTGATAATTATCACCTTCTTCTGGCTGTGGAAGGAAAGAAATCGCGTTTGTGGATCTACTATGATGTATCAACGCAATACAGCAGCTTGAAATTGCTAGGATACGATCATATTTAGTGCATGTAGGAGAGAGAGAGAGAGAGAGAATTATGGTTAACATCGCGTTCAGCAATATTTCTGCTATATAGCGACGATCAAACAAAATTCTAATTATTCAAGTTAATAACTCCGTATTTAAAGCTAATGCATTAAAAACATGGAAATGCTTCAAAATGTATACTACAAACCGATCACTCTCAAATAATCTAAAATACAATCTTCTTTTACTCGACTAAAAAGATCTTCCAAAATAGCTGCTCGATAAAAGTTATCTCTTACAATCTTAAAATCTATACAGTTGATAAGAATATTTTTGACCGTGAGATCTTCGTGGCATGGAATACACCTTGGGACTGGCACAGTTTTAATGTGTTGGGATTACTAATTATTAACTTGAATACTTAGAATTTTGTTTGTTCGTCGCTATATAGCTGAAATATTGCCGAACGCAACGTTAAACCTTAATTCTCTCTCTCACACACGTATTGGACACACAATATTTTCCACAACAACCCGATTTTTCTCAAATAATCTAAAATACAATCTTCTTTTACTCGACTAAAATGATCTTCCAAAGTAGCCGTTCGATAAAAGTTATCTCTTACAATCTTAAAATCTATACAATCGATAAGAATATGTTTCACCGTGAGATTTTCGTGGCATGGAATACACCTTGAGACTGGCTCTTTCTTTTGGGTAAATTTCGTGAGTTAATCGTGGTTGGCGTGGTTTGGACGACGTGGTATTGTACGAGTAGTGCAGAAGATCACAGACATCATTACACTGAGCGAATAATTTTCACTGGTGTCGACTTTTAAGAAAAGCTGTGTCCTGCATCATTTCGTTAAGTTTTGGCGGCACTATGCAAACGATATTAGTCCACGTGATCTAATTTCATTAGTCATTCGCACCAGATATCAACATTAAGCAGCTGTCTGCCTAAAACGGAATATAACAGCTGTGTGCCTAAAATGGAAGATAGCATCTGTCTGCCTGAAACAGAAGAAAAAGCCGTGTGCCTATAACAGAAGATAAAAGCGGTGTGCCTGAAAGAGAAGATAACAGTCATGGCAATTGGTAATGTTTCTATGCGAGGGAAATTTAATGACATTTTATGCGCATTACAACCAGCAAAAGGGAAGAAAAAATCAGCAATGGATAATAATCGTTATTACATTTAATCACAGCATTTCCTTATAATTGCGTCTCTGATAACAGAAATTAAGAAGTGAAAGCACTGCAAAAATATCTCATTTTCCGTATCGTATAATCGGTGGGTTGAATCCGCAGGTATCGTATACAACTAAGCGGGATGACATTACCTAGGGCCTTGGGAATGGATCTCTCAGGAAAGCAGCTAAAAGGGTGTCAGGCAATATCCTAACTATATTATCAAACGCCGCGGAAAATATACGACCAATTTCGTGTAATTAGCTTCCAGTCCCGCTAATGACAGGTAAATACTTACCGCAATGAAACAAAATATTATTGCAGATATAATCAATAAATAATGTCTTCCATAAAAGCTTCAAATTCGATTCTATCCCTGAATTTAGAGAAATTTATAAACCACCTAGTCGCATTGTATATTGTTCTGATTTAAACCTAACTTATAAAATGATCACAGTAAGAACTGCCTTTGTGTGTGGTAGATATGGCATTGGAAAAGAGTCATGATTAACTCGGACTGGTTGATTTTGCTAACTGGTTCCACTGCTTTTGGCAGTTCTTCAAAGCATCGTTTATTAAAATCAATTCGATTGCGGTTCTATTTATGTGCATGTGTGTTTTTCACAATTAGTTACAGTGGTCTTGGTGATATTATACACATGCACAAGATTACAAACAAAACGGAACTAATACATGGGTACATAATAACAATAATAATAAATTAAACATAACAGCTTTGTAATTGACATTGATAGACCTGTATGAGGTCTAATTATAATGTATATATATGTTATAGAGCTACCACATCCAATACTTTATATTGCTCTTGTTAATTATTACCCCTTTTTTGTATAGTAAACTATATGTATGCCCCTTCCTCGATACATGTAGCTGATCACAGTTCAGATTTAACCGTTTTATATTTCATCTTTATGCTCGAACACGGGGTTCGAAACGCCTTGCTCGAGCCTATCGCCTATATTTTCTTAGTCATCTTTTTTCTTCTTTTTTTTCCTGTTTAAATATGATCTTTTGTGGTTTACCGAGAACTTATTTGTATCATAGTATTGAAAGAGTTATAAGTATAGTGTATTGCTCATCCTATCAAATAAGCAAAATCGCATCCATAATGGGGAATCAAACAGGCACAAATTCTTCATGGCAGACGAGGTGAAGATCGTCTCGGCGAATGTCAGGGGGCTTCACTCCGACAAGAAAAAAAGACTAGACGTCTTCAGTTGGCTAAAACGAAGAAACATCTCGATTATTTGCCTCCAGGAGACCCACAGTTCACAACCAACAGAAAAAGAATGGGAGGATGATTGGGGTTATACCTGCTTTTTTAGTCACGGGAGATCAAATAGCACAGGGGTGGCAATTTTATTCCGAAAAAATTTCGAATATATTTTACATGGTTGTAAGAAAGACACAGATGGGAGATATATTATATTAGATATCACAATTTTTGACAGAAGACTAACATTGATAAACTTGTATGGACCAAACATAGACGAGCCATTGTTCTTCAAGAATCTGTTTGAAGAAGCGTACTCGTTCGATGGCAACTCTATTATAGCCTGTGGTGACTGGAATTTTGTGCAGGACTTTTGTCTGGACACCCAAAACTATCGGGGTTATAATAACCAAAAAGCAAGACTAGCCGTTTTAGAACTTAAGGATAAGCTTAGTCTTAACGACATATGGCGTGTGCAAAATCCAACCGCGAAGCGTTTCACCTGGAGGAAAAGAACTAACACCGGCATCAAACAAAGTCGACTCGATTATTTTCTTGTGACCGATGACATATCCGCATCTCGGTGCACTTCAGATATTGAGACATCTTATAGATCGGATCACTCTTTAGTCTCCTTAAAATGCGCATTTAGAGATGTGGAAAAGGGTAGAGGTTATTGGAAGTTGAATACTCAGCTTCTCTGTGACACGCAATACATTGATTTGATCAAAACCGTAATCACTGATACTATCAAGGAGCACTACATATCTGGAGACATTACTCAACCCAACACCCTTTCTCTCACCCTAGATGACCAAGTATTTTTTGAGTTGCTGAAAGCTAAAATTAGAAGCGCCACAATACCTTTCTCAATTACAAAAAAAAGATTAGAGAGAAACGCGAAAGAGAAATTGAAACAGAATTACTGAACTTGGAAAAAGAGCTGACAGTAGAAGCATGCCAACGCATCCAGAATACAAACCTTGAAATGTTAGAAAACAAAAAGAGCGAGCTGGAATCGCTACGTCTTTTTAAAATAGAAGGAACAATCATGCGATCTAAAATTAAATGGTACGAAAATGGGGAAAGGAATTCGTCTTTTTTTTCTGGGTTAGAGAAACGAAATTTCATAACCAAAAACATTTCAGAACTCTTTACACAGCATGGAAATGTGGTGACAACCTCAGAGGAAATACTGAACGAAATGAAGGGGTTTTATGCCGGACTCTATTCCAGGGCAAAGTATATTGACTCAGAAAAAGACGATCTGTTCCTAAAACATGATATACGCCTCAGTGAAAACAACAAACTCACCTGTGAAGGTCCTATTTCTGTTCCGGAATGTTTCCTGGCCCTGCAAAATATGAAAAATGGCAAATCCCCAGGATCCGATGGCTTTCCTGCCGAGTTTTATAAAACTTTTTGGGACAGTTTGGGGTTTTTTCTAGTTAGATCTCTAAATCATGCCTACTCAACAGGCTCCCTCTCTGATTTCCAAAAACAGGGAGTGATAAGCTGTATTCCTAAAGAGGGGAAAAATAGATCTTTAATAAAAAATTGGCGCCCTATATCTCTCCTAAATGTTGATTACAAATTAGCCTCTTCCTGCATTGCAAATCGAATAAAAAAGGTACTGCCTTCCATCATCAGTGAAACACAAAAAGGCTTCATAAAAGGCAGGTTCATAGGCGAAATCACAAGACTCATATATGATGTAATGCAGTGTACAGAAGAAAATCAAATACCTGGATTACTATTCCTAATCGACTTTGAAAAGGCGTTTGACAGTGTCGACTGGGGATTTATGCACAATGCGCTGCGATCTTTTGGCTTCGGTGAAACACTTTGCGGTTGGATCAAGCTATTTCAATACGACTCGAAAAGCTGCGTAATAAATAACGGTTTTATGTCTCCTTTTTTCGAGCTTGAGAGGGGCTGTCGCCAGGGCGACCCTTTGTCTCCATATCTGTTTATCATAGTCGCTGAGCTACTAGCAATAGCAATTAAAAAAGATGAAAACATTAAAGGTATAACTTTTAAAAACAAGGAGATAAAGGTCTTGCAATATGCTGACGACACTACGTTGCTGCTGGATGGCTCGAAAGAGTCTTTGACACGTGCTATGGGCCTTCTGGAGGACTTTTCGTCGAGTTCGGGTCTACGTTTGAACGTCGAAAAATCAACAGCTCATTGGATTGGAAGCAGTAAAGGTCACAGAGTTAAACTCTGTCCACACTTCCGAATTAACTGGGACCCCGGCGGGTTCCGATTACTAGGCATAGTATTTAACCCAGATCTGGAAGATATGACTAATTTAAATTATCACTCAAAACTTAACAGCATTAGAAAACTATTAGGGAGGTGGTGGAAGCGTAACCTGACCCCAATTGGGAAAATAACTGTGATAAAAACATTTGCCCTACCACTATTAACTCATTTGTTTTCTGCATTACCCAATCCCTCGGAAGCTTTTCAGAAGGAACTGGAAAAGATGTTCTTTGAGTTCATTTGGGGAGGAGGCCCAGACAGGATTAAAAGGAAAACTCTTATAAGTTGTCAAGAAGAGGGCGGTTTAAATATGATTCATATACCGTCTTTTATTAACTCCATGAAGATTCAATGGGTAAAAAGATCTCTAGAATTTTCTGAGTTTCACTCAAATCTAATAGACGATATAATCCCCATCCTGGGATCTAAGGTCTGGGACTTGAACGCATATGGTCTGGCAGACATAACGAGCTCCATCAAAAACTATTTCTGGAAGGATGTCATCACTGCATGGCTCAAATGTACAAAATGTGAACCTTTCAATAATCAGTCGATAGCAGGAGAACTACTTTACAATTACGCCCCCTTATCTGCATGGAAAGATGTATGCAAGTGGAGCAATGCTGGCGCAGTAACGGTTAAAGATTTAGTCAACGATAATTTCAACTTCTTAACTCTAAGAGAATTTCAAGATAAATATCATATCCAACAAAAAAAATTCTTAGCATACTACGCTACCATTCAGAATATTCCATATGACCGAAGAAAGGATATTCGTCGAGAAATTCAAAATATTCATCTGGCCGAAAGAAACAAACTTATTTCAAAAATACGAAATCAAGCCTCTTGTAAATTTGTGTACAGACTGCTAGTTAAAGATGTACAAGTGCCAGCTCATAATAGCCAAACTAAATGGAAACTGAACTTGAACATCACAATCGAAAACAACCTTGACTGGAAATTTATCTACCAGAATGCATTTACGATATCCTCTGAAACAAAGCTTCAATTTTTTCAATACAAAATCAACCATCATGTGCTAGAAACTAACTCACTCTTGTATAAATGGGGGAAAGCTCAATCAGATAAATGTACCTTCTGTGAGAAGGAACAAGAAACAATCACTCACCTCTTTTGGAATTGTGACTATTCCAAGCAACTGTGGACACGCTTCCAGATCTGGGTTATCGAATCAAAAATTCATGATCAACTTAACCTTAACCAGGAGCACGTGCTACTGGTATATAAAAGTAAGTCGCTACTACTGAATCATTTAATTGTGTTGACTAAATGCTGTATCCATTCTTACCGAACTCGGAGGAGGTCGCCATCTTTCGAGTCGCTTAAGGACTATATTTATAACGCAAGGAATATGGAGAGAAGGATAGCAGCAAAAAATAACAATATTACAGCCTTCAAAACGAAGTGGGGTCCCCTGGCAGATTCCGTCGATTAAGGCCATTTCTGACCGAAATGTTATAATTGTGTCATGAAAATATGAAAACATACAGAAACTGTTAAAAAATGGGATGCATGCAATTTATGTACATTTGTTTTGTTTTCAGTTAGTATTTATTAGTTCTTTCTTCGCTTAGCTTTACTCTCTATCGTATTCAATCTAATTTGTCGACAGGGTTCTCAAAATTTTCTTACAATTTTTTTCTCCTCTCTCGTCTTTT
>JAVTVY010055910.1:0-31195 GCA_036873755.1 Hanleya hanleyi | reverse complement strand
CAGTCGTATGGCAGCCCTTTAGATTTAACAAGGTGAATCGACAGGTTGTAGAGACAGAACGATATTACTATAATTTTGATGAACATGTAATTGCCTATCCTTCCAAGAATGCACGTCATTCTCTATTATTAAAGCTGACATGACTTTATTTTCTACCTTTCACTGGTATTGCTGATCCTTGCATGTATGTCATTCAGGTACACTGACTGATGCTGATCGAGTAATGACAATTCTACTGTTTACAGGATCTGTAGTTCCCTCAACCTCGGGTGGACCCCAACCTTTATCTATGGGTGCATCCTATCAGGTTCAGGTGAGAGACTCTGATAGAGTACACGTGGGGCCCGTCACACATCACCATTACCACCAACACAAAAATAGTAAAGACCATCCAATGGTGACAACGGCATCTCAAAGAGGTAATGTTAATAAACAATTATATTCTACCATCTAGGGAATCATATAATGCCCCCTAAGATGGCAGTGATCCACTTATCAAAATGAAAATATTGCGGTAACATTTCGTTGTCAGAACTGGGAGAAACAGGGTTTGACATTGTCACCTCTAGTGGCAACAATTTCTGGCGACATTCATGACATTGCAGCAACATTTCAATCTATGGAATATTGCCACAACCCGTTTTCTGGCAACAATATTGTCACAACCCTTTCTTCCAGTGACAATTTCTGGTGATATTGTGGCAATATTCTCAAACTATGTCGATTTGAATGATTTTCAGTATTTGAACACAAATGGTTTTGAATAATAATCATCTTGACAATTTGACACCAATGAATTAAACTAGAATGTGGGTTAACATACATTGATCCACATAATCATACCAGTTACTCACTACATACTAATATTTAATATACAGAATGAATATTGTTAATCTCTGGTGGAATCTAGTGCACCCAACACCTGGGTAGCCAGCATTCCAGATATATCCTGCAATTTAAATCTGTTGTGTTCAACAAATTCTTGGTTTGTACTTGCTGCAAATTGTTCGCATGGAGGTTGCTGCGTGCTCATCGCAATGAATTTGCTGCACGGATGCGAGGCAGCCTCATCTGCATGTCAGTATGTGAATTGCTGCAAATATACATGTCAACTGTGCAATATTCTCAGAAGGTTCTGTTCTGGCAATATTGCTGCAACATTGCGGTGATATTGCCGCAACATGGTCACCGTCCAGGTTATCCTGCAGTGTTGCCAGAAGTTTTCTTTCTGGCGGTAATATTGCCGCAATGTTGCCACCGCCAGAAAGAAAACTTCTTGCAGTAATATTGCCGAAAGTAGTTGCCAGAATCCTTATATTTTGGTAAGGGATCGAGTCCAAGATTTAGGTGGTTCGCTAGTTTCTGGATAAAAAAATTATCATTAATTAGAATAGTACATATCAAGGGTAGTTTTTCAAAATTCGTCTTACTTTTAGATAAACATCTATGAATTGAAGAAAAATCTGAAAAATTACCTACATTAAGAACATAAATATCGGCTTTGGGGGCACTTCAATACTGGCAACAGATAAAGTATCCACCTAATTATTGTACGTGATAATGGACGACCAACAACACAAACTAAAGGTGGCGCTTTGACCCTTGAGTTACAGCTGGCTAGAAACGTTTGGTCATTCCAGTTTCCCTAAGTGATAGGACTTGGTTAGATATCCACGAGAAGTATAGTCCACCCACATTCAGGTATTTGATCTACCGTAGTTGACAGGGCATAGCTGCGAACCCAATAAGCCAGGTGGGAGTTCTATCTGGCGGCTGTGACAGTTCTGCTGGCTCAAGGGAGTGAAATTTGACTATTTCTATATGATATGAAGCTCGTATTTTTCATGGGAAATGTCTGATTTAGATATAGTTTGCAACATAAACCTGGTATATTTCCTCTTAACATTTCAGTAGGCCTTGGCATTGTAATGATGTCAGACATTCTTTGGCACTCACGTTACTGCAAGCCGGTTAGATCCTGCAAGCGACATTTCCAAATGGGGGAGCGGATAGGATTTAATTTTAATTACATTGTTCCCAGCCAAGAATAGTTCTTTATTCTGACAACTATTATAAGAATTCAATTCGAATGCATAAATTTGTCCTTTACCACACAACAATGCTGTATACCAAATTAGAAGTCTCTAGCTGTAGTGGTTCGGCTTCTGGAGCATTAAAATTGTTATGTTGCCATGAAAAAGCATAGAAGTCATAAAAATGTACCCAATTTAAACATATTGGGCCTTTAACACACAAATACTGTATACCAAATTTGATGTTTGATCTGCAACAGTTCTTCGAGTGTTAATGTAATTATATGGATATTTTCCATTTGGTTACCATGGAAACCACAAAAAGCATCAACATGTACCCAGTTGTGCATTGAAACACATCAATGTTGCATACCAAATTTGAAGTCTCCAGCTGCAATGATTCGGCTTCTAGAGCGTCAACATAATCATATGAATATTTTCCATATAAACGCCATAGATACCACACAAAAAAAACATGAAAATGTACACAATTTCAATAAGCTCGTGCTTTGATACACAGCAATGCTGCATACAAAATTTAAAGTCCCAGCTTCAGTAGTCCAGCTTCTAGATCATTAATTTCGTCACATGGATATTTTCTGTCTTGTTGCCATGGAAACCACAAAAACCATCAAAATGTACCCAATTTCAGTAAGCTTCTGCTTTGCCGCACAGCAATGCTGCATACCAAATTCATCATCCGAACGCATGACACGATGATACATAGAAACTTCTGCTCGTAGCCATGCGGTAACGGGTGATATCTGAGTGTATAGGGCGTTTCCCAAATGGTCACATCCGATTGGTCCCGTTAGCTCCGACATCGGCGCAATCACATTCATAAAACGAAGACACACCTCCAGAAAGCGATCGATTGAAACGATCCCTTGGTGGGCCAAGGAATGCCCCCATCACAAAATAAAAAGCATACCATTTTCCTGTGAACTGTCGCCAATTTTATTTTTTACAAATATGTTAGGCCGCTTGTAATATGATTTTTTTAAGCAAAACAAAGAAGCATGCTCCATCAGAGTGAGAAGTAAAATAGCCAATTCACACAACTTCGGTTTGGGTCTACCACAGTCTTGCGCCTCGAGCATGTCGAGCGCTCAAGGGAAATTGACATGTCTCCTGTCTGAGATTTCCAGGTCAAAGTATTTGAATACGGACAATTTCATTGGCTCGTTTACATGGAGCGGTCATGCAACTTGATGCCTGGGGAAGTTAACATCGAGTGAAATACACGGAGAATGAAGTCATTGAGCCAAGGGTAGTGTTAAGTGAAACGTGAAATGCCCTTAGCAAGACAAGATGACCAAATTTGAAGTCTACAGCTTCAGAGGTTCGGCTTCTAGATCGTTAACGTTGTTACATGGATATTTTCCATCTTGTTGCAAAAAACAACGAAATGTTCCTAATTTCAATAGGCTGGTGCTTTGCCACACAGAAAGGCTGCATACCAAATTTAAAATCTCAAGATGCAATGTTCTGGTTCCTAGTGCATTATCGTCTTTTCATGGATATTTTCCATCTTGTTGCCATGGAAACCACAAAAACCAGCGAAATATACCCAATTTCAATAGGCTTGTGCTTTGTCACACAGCAATGCTGCATACCAAAAATCTCTAGCTGCAATTGTCTGGTTTTTTGACCATTGAGCTTGACCTCAAGTTCGGTACATGACACATCGTCACACTTAATATATCTACGAACACAAACAATCGCGATTTTCAACAATTTCTTGACTTTGGGGTCACAGTGATCAGTGACATATTTCCCGGTCATACACAAACACGAGACAAAAGAGGTGCTACAACCCCTTAGTCCCCTAACAGTCCAGACCAAGATGGTTTTATGTGTGTAGGAGTTTGGATGCATAGCATCTACATGTATAGAGTTATCGTATGAAAAATCAAGCCACATCTCATGGCATGGTATCAGCATGCCAAATTTGACAAGAATCCAACGAGGAATCATCAAGTTATTGCCCGGAAACCAAATTTAGATTTTGCGACCAGGTAACATGATACGTAGGTTCTCAAGTTATTATCCAAAAACCAAATTTAGATTTTGCCATCAGGTTGGGCCACCTGTAAGTGTGAGTGGGTGAAACACAACCGAAAGGGAGATCTCATGACATGGTATATCACTACCAAATTTGCAAAAAATCTGATGAGCATTCCCCAATTATCGCATATGAATTTGGGATTTTGCGACCAGGTGGCACCACCTCAAGGCACAAATGAGCAAAACGCGATCCCAAGTGACATCTCATGGCATGGTATATACATATCAAATTTGAAAAGAATCTGATGACAGGTTCTCAAGTTATTGCCCGGAAATGCATACAGGATTTTTCCACCAGATGGGGCCACCTGCTGGCGAAAGTGATCGAAATGCGATTCCTAGGCGACACCTCAAAATGTGGTATAAGCATACCAAATTTTAGAACAGTCTGACAAGAGGTTCTCGTGTTATTGGCCGGAAACAAATTTCAGACAGAAGAAACAATTGGATGCACTGACACACAGATGGACGGACAGACAATCGTAATCCAATATACTCCCTACTATGTACAGGGGACATAACATGTGACAAGGTGTGCACATAGCTGTGGGGAAAAATGTCTAAAGTTTTGATCTTATTGCTGTGGCCTGAAACTAAATGCCTGTTCACTGGGGCATTTGTGCAAATTCCAAATAAGAATGCTGTACTTGTCTCATATTGTTCATCGTTCAGGCATTGTCAGGCAAGGACACATTATGTTGTAAAACAATTTATTTTGTTGTAATACAGATTACTGTCACCATATGAGTGAAACAAAGTTGAGTGCGACATTAAATCCCCTTCCCTCCACCATTATCAAGTTGGATAGATTGATTTCATGCACACCCCATACATCTCTATAAGTTGTTTCTTACATTTATTCAGAAGATATAGCAAGTAAACAGTAGCTTTATTCAGGGTATTACTAAAAAATAAAGCCTCGGTATACTATAAACGTGGATATATAAGGTTCACTGCTGATGGAACAAATGGATACTAAACTAATATTTATAGTTGTTCCCAAGGCATCGAAATTCCACAAATTACAACTGAAGCATAATTTGAGTAATTGGTAAATCATGTAAATAGTAATTCACAAGCAGTAAAGGTTGTGGATCGAGATTTAAAATGAAGATTTCAACTTGCACTTCATCATCCACTACATTCCTCTATGTGATTATCTCCTCAGTCCACTATCCTGCAAAAAGGCAGATACATGTAGGTCAGGGAAAACGCTTGCAACATTCCATGAATATTTTGGAAGTAGAATGGAAAGAAAACATTCCTGAATACAGGGAACTTATTATGTAAATGATTTGACCACCACTGGATTTTAGAAACTTACCACAAGAAGGCTCATATTAGATAATGTTGGAATTAAACCGTGATATAGATGGACAGAAAAGTGGACAGACAGACGAGGACCTGACGAATGAAACAAAAAAAAGATTACATTCTATACTGAACAAACATTTCGTCGGCCTGCCTTCAGTAGTTCTCAAGATTTTTAGTCCGGGGGGAAAGAGCACGGACAGATTGTTGAATGGGGTGAAAACAATACCCCTGAGCCTAATCCGGCTGAGGGGTAAAACTCTTTATTTTTAACAATTTTCATATATTGATTTTTGAAATGTTGCCTGCCACAATATCCTGACAATTCTTAACTCCTAAAAGTGTAACCGGGGTACTTGAGTAAGTGTATGTCATATTCGAGATAAAGATGTGAATAATAAAACGTAATAAAGTTTTCCTCCAACATTTCACTCGTAGTGTGTCTCGGAGGATTCAAAGGCAGATTTCTACAGTCATGACAGTGGGAGAAAATTTTTCTCTGCATCTTTTGATGTCAGAGATGACGTTGACGTCATAGTTCGAGAGTCCCGCAGAGTCTGCGGAACGTCACGTCAATGCAGAGAATTGATCAGATTTGCAACAAGGTTGCATTGTGACATGGCTAATATGTCCATAATAACATCACAAGTTCCCACATGCCCGGGTGCTGTTCCCTACATTAGCATTAATAAAATAGAAATTGTTAAAATTAAAGTTGTAAGACAAGAAACAGGGTATAAATGCTATAATTTGCAAGATTTTATATGAACTAAGCTTGCAAAATTACCACAGTTACACTTTAAATGGCTATGAAAAAAGTTGATCCGATCAACATTATCAAGCTGTTTATACAGGCTAGTGTCAATGTTCAAGGTTTTTCATAAATAACTCAATGAGTTAAGGTTGAGATAAACAGGAGTTCCACATTTTAAATGATTCTTTTTAATGTTGATGATTATCCAGTAACATGCATGTACATACAGATTAATTTGTATCTTCAACAAAATGAGTTATTTAACTTCAATCCGGTTTTGCTACATGTATTTTAATTTATACTGAAATGTGTGACATACATGTAAGAGTGGGGTGTACTGTTGGTTGGCTGGCCCTAATATGATCTATGTCATATGGCTCAATCAGTCAGATGTGCGTCATGGAGAAGTCTGTTGTGAATTTATATCTGGTTTGCGAAGTAATGTGGATGCTCCATGATAACGGATTTGGTCTCTGGCCGGATTTGAACCGACATCTTCTCACAACCCACGGTGGAGTCGCGATATGTAATAGCGTATACTACAGAGACTTTGAACCATTACTATGCTAATTTATGTTACAGCTGTAGACAATTATATCCATCGGAAGTGTAATCATACGCATTTATATATTTCAAGAAGAAAATCTCATAACATTCTATGGATGCATATAGTTTCTTCATTATCCCGATGTAATTAACTCAAGGTTTTCATCTCCACTAGCCAATTCTGGTTTGCTGCTATGGCAGTAATGGCCAATGTTATTTGTGTGAGACTACTGTGCCACCTGGCAGAACTTTGACCTTTGAAGAGTGCTGTTCCTTTTGCCGTAAAATTCATTTCACACATGCTGAGGCTAATCTGACCGCCCCCTCCTCCTGTCCCCAATCCATGTTAAGGATAGGCTACAGCTGATACTAGAAGATGGCTAGGGTAGTGTGCCCCCTTGTCTGGGTTACAGCAGATGAGTAAATAACATTAAGGTGTAGGGTTTGAGATATGTTTAGTTTTTGAATTATTTTAGATTTAGGCAGTATGGGTTGAAGCAAAGACGCGGGTTGGGGGGAGGGAGATTTTCCAAGGGACCACAATGACAGAACCTGTTACATCGTAATACAACAATGTGACAGGCCAATCAACTTGGACTTGTCATTTCAGCCAAGACTCCGCATGGTGATTCATAATGAAGTGAATCTGCACTAGTGAAGATGTCAGTGCATGAATCCTCTGTGATGTATGTAAGGGCACTGTTCCTGTCCCCTCCTTACTCTGTGATGTTCCTGTCCCCTCATTACTATATGCTGTTCTTGTCCCCTCCTTTAATCTATACTGTTCCTGTCCCCTCCTTACTCTATGCTGTTCCTGTCCCCTTCTTACTCTATTCTGTTCCTGTCTCCTCCTTACCCTATGCTGTTCCTGTCCCCTTCTTACTCTGTGTTGTTCCTGTCTCCTCCTTATTCTATACTGTACCTGTCCCCTCCCTACTCTATGCTGTTCCAGTCCCTCCTTACTCTATGTTGTTCCGGTCCCCTCCTTAGTCTATGCTGTTCCAGTCCCCTCCTTACTCTATGCTGTTCCTGTACCCTCCTTACTCTATGTTGTTCCAGTTCCCTCCTTACTCTATGCTGTTCCAGTCCACTCCTTAGTCTATGCTGTTCCTGTCCCCTCCTTACTCTATACGGTTCTAGTCCCCTCCTCACTCTATGCTGTTCCTGTCCCCTCCATACCCTATGCTGTTCCTGTCCCCTCCCTACTCTATAATTTTCCAGTCCCCTCCTTACTCTATGCTGTTCCAGTCCCCTCCTTACCCTACACTGTTCTAGTCCCCTCCTTACACTATGCTGTTCCTGTCCCCTCCTTACTCTATGCTGTTCCAGTCCACTCCTTACTCTGTGCCGTTCCTGTCCCCTCCTTACTCTATGCTGTTCTTGTCCCCTCCTTACTCTATGCTGTTCCAGTCCCCTCCTTACTCTATGCTGTTCCTGCCCCCTCCTTGCTCTATATTGTTCCTGTCCCCTCCTTACTCTATACTTTTCCCGTCCCCTCCTTACTCTATACTGTTCCAGTCCCCTCTTTACTCTATACTGTTCCAGTCCCATCCTTACTCTTTACTTTTCTAGTCCCCTTCTTACTCTATGCTGTTCCTGTCCCCTACTTACTCTATACTGTTCCTGTCCCCTACTTACTCTATACTGTTCCTGTCCCCTCCTTACTCCATGCTGTTCTAGTCCTCTCTTTACTCTATCCTGTTCCTGTCCCGTCCTTACTCTACGCTGTTCCTGTCCCCTTGTTAATCTATACTGTTTCTGTCCCCTCCCTACACTATACTGCCGTTCCTGGCCACTCCTTACTCTATACTGCTGTCCCAGTTCCCTCTTTACTCTATGCTGTTCCAGTCAACTCCTTACTCTATGCTGTTCCAGTCCCCTCCTTACTCTATACTGTTCTAGTCCCCTCCTTACTCTATGATGTTCCTGTCCCCTCCTTAGTCTATGCTGTTCCTGTCCCCTCCTTACTCTATGCTGATCTAGATCCCTTACTACTCTATGCTGTCCTAGTCCCCTTACTACTCTATCCTGTTCCTGTCCCATCCTTACTCTATGCTGTTCCTGTCCCCTTCTTACTCTATACTGTTCCTGTACCCTCCCTAGTCTATACTGCTGTTCCTGTCCCCTCCTTACTCTATACTGCTGTTCCAATCCCCTGCTTACTCTGTGCTGTTCTAGTCCCCTCCTCACTCTATGCTGTTCCTGTCCCCTCCATACCCTATGCTGTTCCCGTCCCCTCCTTACTCTATGCTGTTCCTGTACACGCCTTACTCTATGTTGTTCCAGTTCCCTCTTTACTTTATGCTGATCCAGTCCCCTCCTTACTCTATGCTGTTTCTGTCCCCTCCTTACTCTATACTGTTCTAGTCCCTTACTTACTCTATGCTGTTCCTGTCCCCTCCATATCCTATGCTGTTCCTGTCCCCTCCTTACTCTATACTATTCCAGTCTCCTCCTTACTCTATGCTGTTCCAGTCCCCTCCTTACTCTATGCTGTTACAGTCCACTCCTTACTCTATGCTGTTCCTGCCCCCTCCTTACTCTATGCTGTTCCAGTCCACTCCTTACTCTATGCTGTTCCTGCCCCCTCTTTACTCTATGCTGTTCTTGTCCACTCCTTACTCTATGCTGATTCTGTCCCTACTTGTTCTATGCTGTTCCTGTCCCCTCCTTACTCTATGCTGTTCCAGCCCCTCCTTACTCTGTTGTTCCTGTCCCCTCCTTACTCTATACTGTTCCTGATCCCTCCTTACTCTATACTGTTCCAGTCCCCTCCTTACTCAATTCTGTTCCAGTCCCATCCTTACTCTATACTTTTCTAGTCCCCTTCTTACTCTATGCTGTTCCTGTCCCCTCCTTACTCTATACTGTTCCTGTCCCCTCCCTCCCGTATGCTGTTCTAGTCCCCTCCTTACTCTATCCTGTTCCTGTCCCGTCCTTACTCTATGCTGTTCCAGTTCCCTCCCTACTCTATGCTGTTCCTCTCCCCTTCTTACTCTATACTGTTCCTATTCCCTCCCTACTCTATACTGCTGTTCCTATCCTCTGCTTACTCTATGCTGTTCCAGTCAACTCCTTACTCTATGCTGTTCCAGACCCCTCCTTACTCTATACTGTTGTAGTCCCCTCCTCACTTTGTTGTTCCTGTCCCCTCCTTACTCTATACTGTTCCTGTCCCCTCACTCTATAATGTTCCAGTTTCCTCCTTACTTTATACTGTTCCAGTCCCATCCTTACTCTATACTTTTCTAGTCTCCTTCTTACTCTATACTGTTCCAGTCCCCTCCTTACTCTATGCTGTTCCTGTCCCCTTCTTACTCTATACTGTTCCTGTCCCCTCCCTACTCTATGCTGCTGTTCCTGTCCCCTCCTTACTCTATACTGTTCCAATCCCACCATTCCTCTATACTGTTCTAGTCCCCTCCTTACTCTACGCTGTTCCTGTCCCCTACTCACTCTATACTGTTCCTGTCCCCTCATTTCTTCATGCTGTTCTAGTCCCCTCCTTATTCTATCCTGTTCCTGTCCCGTCCTTACTCTATGCTGTTCAGTCCCCTCCTTAATCTATGCTGTTCCTGTCCCCTTCTTACTCTATACTGTTCCTGTCCCCTCCCTACTCTATGCTGCTGTTCCTGTCCCCTCCTTACTCTATACTGTTCCAATCCCACCATTCCTCTATACTGTTCTCCTTACTCTACGCTGTTCCTGTCCCCTACTGTTCCTGTCCCCTCATTTCTTCATGCTGTTCTAGTCCCCTCCTTATTCTATCCTGTTCCTGTCCCCTCCTTACTCTATACTGTTCCTGTCCCCTCCCTCCCGTATGCTGTTCTAGTCCCCTCCTTACTCTATCCTGTTCCTGTCTCGTCCTTACTCTATGCTGTTCCAGTCCCCTCCTTTCTCTATGCTGTTCCTCTCCCCTTCTTACTCTATACTGTTCCTATTCCCTCCCTACTCTATACTGCTGTTCCTATCCTCTGCTTACTCTATGCTGTTCCAGTCAACTCCTTACTCTATGCTGTTCCAGACCCCTCCTTACTCTATACTGTTGTAGTCCCCTCCTCACTTTGTTGTTCCTGTCCCCTCCTTACTCTATACTGTTCCTGTCCCCTCACTCTATAATGTTCCAGTTTCCTCCTTACTTTATACTGTTCCAGTCCCATCCTTACTCTATACTTTTCTAGTCTCCTTCTTACTCTATGCTGTTCCTGTCCCTTCCTTACTCTATAATATTCGTCTCCTCCTTAATCTATGCTATTCTAGGCCCCTCCTTACTCTACTCTACCCTTCCCTGTCCAGTCCTTACTCTATGCTGTTCCAGTCCCCTCCTTACTCTATGCTGTTCCTGTCCCCTTCTTACTCTATACTGTTCCTGTCCCCTCCCTACTCTATGCTGCTGTTCCTGTCCCCTCCTTACTCTATACTGTTCCAATCCCACCATTCCTCTATACTGTTCTAGTCCCCTCCTTACTCTACGCTGTTCCTGTCCCCTACTTACTCTATACTGTTCCTGTCCCCTCATTTCTTCATGCTGTTCTAGTCCCCTCCTTATTCTATCTTGTTCCTGTCCCGTCCTTACTCTATGCTGTTCAGTCCCCTCCTTAATCTATGCTGTTCCTGTCCCCTTCTTATGCTGTTCCTTTCCCCTCCTTACTCTATGCTGTTCTAGTCCCCTCCTTACTCTATGCTGTTCTAGTCCCCTCCTTACTCTATCCTGTTCCTTTCCCGTCCTTACTCGATGCTGTTCCAGTCTCCTCCTTGCTCTATGCTGTTACTGTTCCCTTCTTACTCTATACTGTTCC
The DNA here is from genome assembly GCA_036873755.1 of Hanleya hanleyi. Classification (NCBI taxonomy): domain Eukaryota; kingdom Metazoa; phylum Mollusca; class Polyplacophora; order Lepidopleurida; family Hanleyidae; genus Hanleya; species Hanleya hanleyi. Next base: position 19,685 of record JAVTVY010055910.1, on the reverse strand, counting down.
TGTACCCTCCCTAGTCTATACTGCTGTTCCTGTTCTCTCCTTACTCTATACTTCTGTTCCAATCCCCTGCTTACTCTATGCTGTTCCAGTCAACTCCTTACTCTATGCTGTTCCAGACCACTCCTTACTCTATACTGTTCTAATCCCCTCCTTGCTCTATGCTGTTCCTGTCCCCTCCTTACTCTATGTTGTTCCTGTCCCCTCCTTACTCTATGCTGTTCCTGTCTCCTCCTTACTCTATACTGTTCCTGTCCCCTCCTTACTCTATACTGTTCCTGTCCACTCCTTACTCTATGTTGTTCCTGTCCCCTCCTTACTCTATACTGTTCCTGTCCCCTCCTTACTCCATACTGTTCCTGTACCCTCCTTACTCTATGTTGTTCCAGTTCCCTCCTTACTCTATGCTGTTCCTGTCCCCTCCATACCCTATGCTGTTCCTGTCCCCTCCCTACTCTATAATTTTTCAGTCCCCTCCTTACTCTATGCTGTTCCAGTCCCCTCCTTACCCTACACTGTTCTAGTCCCCTCCTTACGCTATGCTGTTCCTGTCCCCTCCTTACTCTATGCTGTTCCAGTCCACTCCTTACTCTGTGCCGTTCCTGTCCCCTCCTTACTCTATGCTGTTCTTGTCCCCTCCTTACTCTATGCTGTTCCAGTCCCCTCCTTACTCTATGCTGTTCCTGCCCCCTCCTTGCTCTATATTGTTCCTGTCCCCTCCTTACTCTATACTGTTCCCGTCCCCTCCTTACTCTATACTGTTCCAGTCCCCTCCTTACTCTATACTGTTCCAGTCCCATCCTTACTCTTTACTTTTCTAGTCCCCTTCTTACTCTATGCTGTTCCTGTCCCCTACTTACTCTATACTGTTCCTGTCCCCTACTTACTCTATACTGTTCCTGTCCCCTCCTTACTCCATGCTGTTCTAGTCCTCTCTTTACTCTATCCTGTCCCTGTCCCGTCCTTACTCTATGCTGTTCCAGTCCTCTCCTTACTCTACGCTGTTCCTGTCCCCTTCTTAATCTATACTGTTTCTGTCCCCTCCCTACACTATTCTGCCGTTCCTGGCCACTCCTTACTCTATACTGCTGTCCCAGTTCCCTCTTTACTCTATGCTGATCTAGTCCCCTTACTACTCTATGCTGTTCTAGTCCCCTTACTACTCTATCCTGTTCCTGTCCCATCCTTACTCTATGCTGTTCCTGTCCCCTTCTTACTCTATACTGTTCCTGTACCCTCCCTAGTCTATACTGCTGTTCCTGTCCCCTCCTTACTCTATACTGCTGTTCCAATCCCCTGCTTACTCTGTGCTGTTCCAGTCCCCTCCTTACTCTATGTTGTTCCTATCCACTCGTTACTCTATGCTGTTCCCGTCCCCTCCTTACTCTATGCTGTTCCTGTACACGCATTACTCTATGTTGTTCCAGTTCCCTCTTTACTTTATGCTGATCAAGTCCCCTCCTTACTCTATGCTGTTTCTGTCCCCTCCTTACTCTATACTATTCTAGTCCCTTACTTACTCTATGCTGTTCCTGTCCCCTCCATAACCTATGCTGTTCCTGTCCCCTCCTTACTCTATACTATTCCAGTCTCCTCCTTACTCTATGCTGTTCCAGTCCCCTCCTTACTCTATGCTGTTCCAGTCCACTCCTTACTCTATGCTGTTCCTGCCCCCTCCTTACTCTATGCTGTTCCAGTCCACTCCTTACTCTAGCCTGTTCCTGCCCCCTCTTTACGCTATGCTGTTCTTGTCCACTCCTTACTCTATGCTGATTCTGTCCCTACTTGCTCTATGCTGTTCCTGTCCCCTCCTTACTCTATGCTGTTCCAGTCCCCTCCTTACTCTATCCTGTTCCTGTCCCCTCCTTACTCAATTCTGTTCCAGTCCCATCCTTACTCTATACTTTTCTAGTCCCCTTCTTACTCTATGCTGTTCCTGTCCCCTCCTTACTCTATACTGTTCCTGTCCCCTCCCTCCCGTATGCTGTTCTAGTCCCCTCCTTACTCTATCCTGTTCCTGTCCCGTCCTTACTCTATGCTGTTCCAGTCCCCTCCTTACTCTATGCTGTTCCTCTCCCCTTCTTACTCTATACTGTTCCTATCCCCTCCCTACTCTATACTGCTGTTCCAATCCCCTGCTTACTCTATGCTGTTCCAGTCAACTCCTTACTCTATGCTGTTCCAGACCCCTCCTTACTCTATACTGTTGTAGTCCCCTCCTCACTTTGTTGTTCCTGTCCCCTCCTTACTCTATGCTGTTCCTGTCCCCTCACTCTATAATGTTCCAGTTTCCTCCTTACTTTATACTGTTCCAGTCCCATCCTTACTCTATACTTTTCTAGTCTCCTTCTTAGTCTATACTGTTCCTGTCCCTTCCTTACTCTAAAATATTCGTCTCCTCCTTAATCTATGCTATTCTAGGCCCCTCCTTACTCTATGCTGTTCCTGTCCCCTTCTTACTCTATACTGTTCCTGTCCCCTCCCTACTCTATGCTGCTGTTCCTGTCCCCTCCTTACTCTATACTGTTCCAATCCCACCATTCCTCTATACTGTTCTAGTCCCCTCCTTACTCTATACTGTTCTAGTCCCCTCCTTACTCTACGCTGTTCCTGTCCCCTACTTACTCTATACTGTTCCTGTCCCCTCATTTCTTCATGCTGTTCTAGTCCCCTCCTTATTCTATCCTGTTCCTGTCCCGTCCTTACTCTATGCTGTTCAGTCCCCTCCTTAATCTATGCTGTTCCTGTCCCCTTCTTAATCTATACTGTTTCTGTCCCCTCCCTACACTATACTGCTGTTCCTGTCCCCTCATTACTCTATAGTGTTCCTGTCCCCTTCTTAGTCTATGCTGTTCCTTTCCCCTCCTTACTCTATGCTGTTCTAGTCCCCTCCTTACTCTATCCTGTTCCTCTCCCGTCCTTACTCGATGCTGTTCCAGTCTCCTCCTTGCTCTATGCTGTTACTGTTCCCTTCTTACTCTATACTGTTCCTGTACCCTCCCTAGTCTATACTGCTGTTCCTGTTCCCTCCTTACTCTATACTTCTGTTCCAATCCCCTGCTTACTCTATGCTGTTCCAGTCAACTCCTTACTCTATGCTGTTCCAGACCACTCCTTACTCTATACTGTTCTAGTCCCCTCCTTGCTCTATGCTGTTCCTGTCCCCTCCTTACTCTATGTTGTATCCTGTCTCCCTCTATGCTGTTCTAGTCCCCTCCTTACTCTATCCTGTTCCTCTCCCGTCCTTACTCGATGCTGTTCCAGTCTCCTCCTTGCTCTATGCTGTTACTGTTCCCTTCTTACTCTATACTGTTCCTGTACCCTCCCTAGTCTATACTGCTGTTCCTGTTCCCTCCTTACTCTATACTTCTGTTCCAATCCCCTGCTTACTCTATGCTGTTCCAGTCAACTCCTTACTCTATGCTGTTCCAGACCACTCCTTACTCTATACTGTTCTAGTCCCCTCCTTGCTCTATGCTGTTCCTGTCCCCTCCTTACTCTATGTTGTTCCTGTCCCCTCCTTACTCTATACTGTTCCTGTCCCCTCCTTACTCTATACTGTTCCAGTCCCCTCCTTACTCTATGCTGTTCCAGTCCACTCCTTACTCTGTGCCGTTCCTGTCCCCTCCTTACTCTATGCTGTTCTTGTCCCCTCCTTACTCTATGCTGTTCCAGTCCCCTCCTCACTCTATGCTGTTCCTGCCCCCTCCTTGCTCTATATTGTTCCTGTCCCCTCCTTACTCTATACTGTTCCCGTCCCCTCCTTACTCTATACTGTTCCAGTCCCCTCCTTACTCTATACTGTTCCAGTCCCCTCCTTACTCTTTACTTTTCTAGTCCCCTTCTTAGTCTATGCTGTTCCTGTCCCCTACTTACTCTATACTGTTCCTGTCCCCTACTTACTCTATACTGTTCCTGTCCCCTCCTTACTCCATGCTGTTCTAGTCCTCTCTTTACTCTATCCTGTCCCTGTCCCGTCCTTACTCTATGCTGTTCCAGTCCTCTCCTTACTCTACGCTGTTCCTGTCCCCTTCTTAATCTATACTGTTTCTGTCCCCTCCCTACACTATACTGCCGTTCCTGGCCACTCCTTACTCTATACTGCTGTCCCAGTTCCCTCTTTACTCTATGCTGTTCCAGTCAACTCCTTACTCTATGCTGTTCCAGTCCCCTCCTTACTCTATGCTGATCTAGTCCCCTTACTACTCTATGCTGTTCTAGTCTCCTTACTACTCTATCCTGTTCCTGTCCCATCCTTACTCTATGCTGTTCCTGTCCCCTTCTTACTCTATACTGTTCCTGTACCCTCCCTAGTCTATACTGCTGTTCCTGTCCCCTCCTTACTCTATACTGCTGTTCCAATCCCCTGCTTACTCTGTGCTGTTCCAGTCCCCTCCTTACTCTATGCTGTTCCTGTACACGCCTTACTCTATGTTGTTCCAGTTCCCTCTTTACTTTATGCTGATCAAGTCCCCTCCTTACTCTATGCTGTTTCTGTCCCCTCCTTACTCTATACTGTTCTAGTCCCTTACTTACTCTATGCTGTTCCAGTCCCCTCCATAACCTATGCTGTTCCTGTCCCCTCCTTACTCTATACTATTCCAGTCTCCTCCTTACTCTATGCTGTTCCAGTCCCCTCCTTACTCTATGCTGTTCCAGTCCACTCCTTACTCTATGCTGTTCCTGCCCCCTCCTTACTCTATGCTGTTCCAGTCCACTCCTTACTCTAGGCTGTTCCTGCCCCCTCTTTACTCTATGCTGTTCTTGTCCACTCCTTACTCTATGCTGATTCTGTCCCTACTTGCTCTGTGCTGTTCCTGTCCCCTCCTTACTCTATGCTGTTCCAGTCCCCTCCTTACTCTTTTGTTCCTGTCCCCTCCTTACTCTATACTGTTCCTGACCCCTCCTTACTCCATACTGTTCCAGTCCCCTCCTTACTCAATTCTGTTCCAGTCCCATCCTTACTCTATACTTTTCTAGTCCCCTTCTTACTCTATGCTGTTCCTGTCCCCTCCTTACTCTATACTGTTCCTGTCCCCTCCCTCCCGTATGCTGTTCTAGTCCCCTCCTTACTCTATCCTGTTCCTGTCCCGTCCTTACTCTATGCTGTTCCAGTCCCCTCCTTACTCTATGCTGTTCCTCTCCCCTTCTTACTCTATACTGTTCCTATTCCCTCCCTACTCTATACTGCTGTTCCTATCCTCTGCTTACTCTATGCTGTTCCAGTCAACTCCTTACTCTATGCTGTTCCAGACCCCTCCTTACTCTATACTGTTGTAGTCCCCTCCTCACTTTGTTGTTCCTGTCCCCTCCTTACTCTATACTGTTCCTGTCCCCTCACTCTATAATGTTCCAGTTTCCTCCTTACTTTATACTGTTCCAGTCCCATCCTTACTCTATACTTTTCTAGTCTCCTTCTTACTCTATGCTGTTCCTGTCCCTTCCTTACTCTATAATATTCGTCTCCTCCTTAATCTATGCTATTCTAGGCCCCTCCTTACTCTACTCTACCCTTCCCTGTCCAGTCCTTACTCTATGCTGTTCCAGTCCCCTCCTTACTCTATGCTGTTCCTGTCCCCTTCTTACTCTATACTGTTCCTGTCCCCTCCCTACTCTATGCTGCTGTTCCTGTCCCCTCCTTACTCTATACTGTTCCAATCCCACCATTCCTCTATACTGTTCTAGTCCCCTCCTTACTCTACGCTGTTCCTGTCCCCTACTTACTCTATACTGTTCCTGTCCCCTCCTTTCTTCATGCTGTTCTAGTCCCCTCCTTATTCTATCCTGTTCCTGTCCCGTCCTTACTCTATGCTGTTCAGTCCCCTCCTTAATCTATGCTGTTCCTGTCCCCTTCTTAATCTATACTGTTTCTGTCCCCTCCCTACACTATGCTGCTGTTCCTGTCCCCTCATTACTCTATACTGTTCTAGTCCCCTCCTTACTCTATCCTGTTCTAGTCCCCTCCTTACTCTATGCTGTTCTAGTCACCTCCTTACTCTATACTGTTCCTGTCCCCTTCTTAGTCTATGCTGTTCCTTTCCCCTCCTTACTCTATGCTGTTCTAGTCCCCTCCTTACTCTATGCTGTTCTAGTCCCCTCCTTACTCTATCCTGTTCCTCTCCCGTCCTTACTCGATGCTGTTCCAGTCTCCTCCTTGCTCTATGCTGTTACTGTTCCCTTCTTACCCTATACTGTTCCTGTACCCTCCCTAGTCTATACTGCTGTTCCTGTTCCCTCCTTACTCTATACTTCCGTTCCAATCCCCTGCTTACTCTATGCTGTTCCAGTCAACTCCTTACTCTATGCTGTTCCAGACCACTCCTTACTCTATACTGTTCTAGTCCCCTCCTTGCTCTATGCTGTTCCTGTCCCCTCCTTACTCTATGCTGTTCCTGTCCCCTCCTTACTCTATACTGTTCCTGTCCCCTCCTTATTCTATACTGTTCCAGTCCCCTCCTTACTCTATGCTGTTCCTGTCCCCTCCTTACTCTATACTGTTCCTGTCCCCTCCTTACTCTATGCTGTTCCTGTCCCCTCCTTACTCTATACTGTTCCTGTCCCCTCCTTACTCTATACTGTTCCTGTCCCCTCCTTACTCTATGTTGTTCCTGTCCCCTCCTTACTCTATACTGTTCCTGTCCCCTCCTTACTCTATGTTGTTCCTGTCCCCTCCTTACTCTATACTCTTCCAGTCCCTCCTTACTCTATACTGTTCCAGTCCCATCCTTACTCTATACTTTTCTAGTCCCCTTCTTACTCTATGCTGTTCCTGTCCCATCCTTACTCCATACTGTTCCTGTCCCCTCCTTAGTCTATGCTGTTCTAGTCCCCTCCTTACTCTATCCTGTTCCTGTCCCGTCCTTACTATATGCTGTTCCAGTTCCCTCCTTACTCTATACTGTTCCTGTCCCCTTCTTACTCTATACTGTTCCTGTCCCCTTCTTATTCTATGCTGTTCCTGTCCCATCCTTACTCTATACTGTTCCTGTCCCCTCCTTAGTCTATGCTGTTCTAGTCCCCTCCTTACTCTATCCTGTTCCTGTCCCGTCCTTACTATATGCTGTTCCAATCCCCTCCCTACTCTATACTGCTGTTCCTGTCCCCTCCTTACTCTATGCTGTTCCTGTCCCCTCCTGTTCCTGTCCCCTCCTTACTCTGTTGTTCCTGTCCCCTCCTTACTCTATGCTGTTCCTGTCCCCTCCTTACTCTTTGCTGTTCCTGTCATTTCCTTACACTGTGATGTTCCTCTCTCCTCCTTACTCTATGCTGTTCCTGTACCCTCCTTACTCTATACTATTCTAGTCCCCTCCTTATTTTATGCTGTTCCAGTCCCCTCCTTACTCTATGCTGTTCCTGTCCCCTCCGTACTCTATGCTGTTCCTGTCCCCTCTTTACTGTATGGTGTTCCTTCCCCCTCCTTACTCTATACTGTTCCTGTCCCCTCCGTGCTCTATGCTGTTCCTGTCCCCTCTTTACTCTATGGTGTTCCTTCCCCCTCCTTACTCTATACTGTTCCTGTCCCCTCCGTACTCTATGCTGTTCCTGTCCCCTCTTTACTCTATGGTGTTCCTTCCCCCTCCTTACTCTATACTGTTCCAGTCCCCTCCTTACTCTATGCTGTTCCTGTCCCTTCCTTACTCTATGCTGTTCCCATCACCTCCTTCCTTTATGCTATTCCCGTCCCCTCCTTACTCTATGCTGTTCCTGTCCCCTCCTTACTCTATGTTGTTGCAGTCCCCTCCTTACTCTATCCTGTTTCTGTCCCTTCCTTACTCTATGCTGTTCCCATCACCTCCTTACTTTATGCTGTTCCCGTCCCCTCCTTACTCTATGCTGTTCCTGTCCCCTCCTTACTCTATGTTGTTGCAGTCCCGTCCTTACTCTATGCTGCTCCAGTCTCCTCCTTACTCTATGCTGTTCCTGTCCCCTCCTTACTCTATGCTGTTCCTGTCCCTCCTTACTCTATGCTGTTCCAGTCCACTCCTTACTCTATCCTGTTGCTGTCCCTTCCTTACTCTATGCTGTTCCCATCACCTCCTTACGTTATGCTGTTCCCGTCCCCTCCTTACTCTATGCTGTTCCTGTCCCCTCCTTACTCTATGTTGTTGCAGTCCCATCCTTACTCTATGCTGCTCCAGTCTCCTCCTTACTCTATGCTGTTCCTGTCCCCTCCTTAATCTATGCTGTTCCTGTCCCCTCCTGTTCCTGTCCCCTCCTTACTCTATGCTGTTCCTGTCCCCCTTTACTCTATGCTGTTCCAGTCCCCTCCTTACTCTTATGCTGTTCCAGTCCCCTCTTTATGCTGTTCCAGTCCCATCCTTACTTTATACTGTTCCTGTCCCCTCCTTACTCTATGCTGTTCCTGTCCCCTCCTTACTCTATAGTGTTCCTGTCCCCTCCTTATTTTATACTGTTCCAGTCCCCTCCTTACTCTATACTGTTCCTGTCCCCTCCTTACTCTATGCTGTTCCTGTCCCCTCCTTACTTTATGCTGTTCCTGTCCCCTCCTTACTCTATGCTGTTCCAGTCCACTCCTTACTCTATGCTGTTCCTGTCCCCTCCTTACTTTATGCTGTTCCTGTCCCCTCCTTACTCTATGCTGTTCCCGTCCCCCTTACTCTATGCTGTTCCTGTCCCTCCTTAATCTATGATGTTGCAGTCCCCTCCTTACTATATGCTGTTCCAGTCCCCACATTACTCTATGCTGTTCCTGTCCCCTCCTTACTCTATGCTGTTCCTGTTCCCTCCTTACTCTATGCTGTTCCTGTCCCCTCCTTGCTCTATGCTGTTCCTGTCACCTCCTTACTCTATGCTGTTCCTGTCCCCTCCTTACTGATACTCTATGCTGTTCCTGTCCCCTCCTTACTCTATACTGTTCCTGTCCCCTCCTTACTCTATACTGTTCCTGTCCCCTCCTTACTCTATGTTGTTCCAGTCCCCTCCTTACTATATGCTGAAATTAAGATAGCTTGACAAACAGAAACAATGACGAAAACATGGAGATGCATGGCTGTATTACTCAAATAGTCCCAATAGCATCAGACCTTTGTATGTGTTATGTGAAGACTATGAGTATGATATAATAAATAGAAATCTTATAAAACAATTTAGTTTGGAAAGCAAATCCCTTCATAAAAGTTATTAATCTTTATATATGTAATATACGTGTGAAGTACATGTATGTACAACATGTACATGTCACAGTACAATTTACTGTTATTCTGCAAATACTGCTTTCATTCCTGTGAAATGTATATGTATGACATACATGTACCAGAGACTAACTGATGGACTGAACAAAAAAATGTAGCAGTGAAAAAAATGATATGTTGCCATAGCAACCATATAAGTTATCCGAAAGAGTTCATTTTCGATAGGCCTCTGGCTCTTGACAAGGTAAGTAACTCTTGACGGAAAGATTACTGAATAATTGTTTTTTTTTGTAAATAAAAAAAAAACAAAACAAAAACCATGAGGCTGGGAACGCTGAGAATGTGCAATATACATGTACATGTATTTCTGTTTTTCTGACTTTGCAAATGTGAATGATTCATGATAACAGATTTGGTCATACACACCTACATTTTCAACAGAAAGTATCAAATATTCTACAGATACTGCAAATGCTGCAAACGTTTCTTTAATGTAGCTTGCATATCTCGCTTCATCATCTTCACTAAACCAAGTTCACTACATCATGAACCTCTGTTCGCTGCCTTAATGGCAGTAATACTATACATACTGTTTTTTCTAAGTGGTGCAATGACCCCCGCCGCCAAACCAACTCTGACCCTTAGCCATGTTAGCTGCTGTTTCCTATCCACGACAGCTGAGCATATACATGTAGATAGCTAGGTTATTGTGTCCCCCTTGTCTGGGACAAACCATACCAGGTATAAGTAGCCTATATATGGTTTGGGTTAGGGTACAGGGTTCCTTAACATTTTCAAGATATTTTGGTTCACAGTGATTTTTACCTCTGACCTTGACCTAAATGTTGGTACTGTATGGGACACATAATTGAATTTTGGTACAAGACAAACATGTACATGTAAATCAATTTGTACAGTGGGGCAAATGCCGTGGATTCTCTATAACCTAGCCTAGTTATGCTAGTGTGGCCCATTCATTCACATCCTGTCCTGTTTGTACTTGATCTGAAATGAAGCTGCATAATCAATTACCAGTTGACACACATATCCACATGGCTAAGGTTGGCTCAATTCACACAAAATTGCTAGACAGAGACAATTACTGATACAGCTAAATTCCTCTATAAGTACTTCCCTAAATATATTTTGTATCTAGTCTTTCTTGTATCATTATAGATAATTTTCTTAACTCCTTTTCCATATTTGAGTTAACTTTTTGTGGAGTAATTCTGCTGACAGTCATGAGAACAATTGTTATTCCACATGTTATAGTGGGATTCACTATGGGACAAGAACGATTTTGATAAATAACTACTACATTCACACGGAATACACCCAATGTTATAGTGGGATTCACTATGGGACAAGGACGATTTTGATAAATGACTACTACATTCACACGGAATACACCCAATGTTATAGTGGGATTCACTATGGGACAAGGACGATTTTGATAAATGACTACTACATTCACACGGAATACACCCAATGTTATAGTGGGATTCACTATGGGACAAGGACAATTTTGATAAATAACTACTACATTCACATGGAATACACCCAATGTTATAGTGGGATTCACTATGGGACAAGGACAATTTTGATAAATAACTACTACATTCACACGGAATACACCCAATGTTATAGTGGGATTTACTATGAGACAAGGACGATTTTGATAAATGACTGTACTACATTCACATGGAATACACCCAATAAAAGACTCTTCGCTATTACAAGACTTTAAAATAATTGCCGTTATATCAACCCCATCAAAAATGTGACCAAGGAGTGGGGAATACTGTTTATTGGTTGACCCTCAATGATATATTTTATACCAGAATATAACTTTTATGTCTGTGGTGAATTTGTATTTCTGTTTTGCTAAGTTTGCAAATAATAATGATTCATGATAACAGAATTGATCTCTGGCCGGACTTGAACCGACATCTTCTCTCGACCCACAGCTGAGTCGAGATATGTAATACCTTACAGAGACTTCATAATATACCATGATCATTTATGATGAAATTGTAGGTAATATCTATCGGACGTGTAAGGCTTAGGTTGCATCAATAAATTAAATGCCTAGATACACATGGTCTTGATGGTACAGTACATTTACAGTTGCATACCTCCCTTCCCCCTCTTACAATCAAGTTCAGTACCATGAACGTTTGTTCGTTGCCTTGGCATTCTGATTGTTTCTAGTTGGTGCAATGGGTTCAACCGCCCCTCTCCCCAACCAACTCTGACCCTTTACCTCCTGTTCCCTATCCAGGCTGAGCACTGGCTAGGGAAATGCATCAATGACTGGATTAAATCATACCAGGTTTAAGTATAAAAGCTTTGGGTTAGGGTACAGGATAGTTTTAGGCTAGGTTTTCTCAGCGGAACAGCAATGTCTCATATATCCAATTTAATACAACCCAACATTGTGACACCTACACTTGCCATTTCAGCCAAGACTGTGTATGGTGGTTCATGTATGTGGACTTGGCTTATGAAGATGTTACTGCATAATGAATCATCTGTGATGTTTGTAAGAGCATTGTTTCAGCCCCTCCATAATGTCTGTATTGTTCAAACTGTCTCAATAGCATAATGCCACGGAACCATTAACAAAAATCATATCAGTGTATACAAGTAACAATATTATTATCTGGTAGGAAATTTATATCTTGCAAAGGCAACAAAATGAAACCTAATTTAATACATACATGTACCTTTATTCTGAGACCAGGTGTACTGCATTCTGTATCTTTGTCAGAATGTTCCCTTGCCATAGGGCTGGATAGCTCCATGGAGTTGTCTACAGCTAAATCAGGCAGTTTGAGTAGTCAGACCGCATGGGAGAGGAGCATTACATGTGTAGCTATGACAGCATTTCCATATTTGGACATCTGGCCACTTTGTTCATCTCCCTGTTCCAAAACAGAAAAAAAATCATCAGAGTTATCTTATAAGTGCTAATTCCTCTAATATTTCAATCACCCCATTAGAATTCAATCAGAATTTTAAATCATTAAAATAACAAAGATACAGTGGGTTCTCTGCAGGATTTTGTCAACTTTATGATCTAATAAATTTGATCACCCCCTGATTTTTTTGATGGATCTTTCACTTAACTAGACTTATCAGGGGAATTACCAAAACAATAACATAAACAGATAAACCAATAAAACACCTGATGGTGAATTAATGCATCTATGCGTGTCTTATAATGAATGTGAAATGGAGCAGTGCAATGTCTTAATTATCCACTTTAAACATTTTCAATAGCATGTTCCTAAAGCATTAATCAATGTAAATACAGCCATCATGGCCATTGTCATTGAACATCCAGTTCATATGAATCTTAATTTCTGTGCCTTGTACTGATTGTATAGCAAATAGCAGTAGATTGACTTCTAGCCTACTGTACCACACAAATCTTCCTCAAATGTCTTGACATCACCATTTTTTCATGGAATGCTGACCAGGAAGAAAACATCAAAGTAGACTTATTTGTCTTGTCAAATGTGTAGTTCATTGGTGCATGGATTGATGATTCATTATTGTGTACTGACAGTACCAGATTCGATGCAGGCAAAATTTAATGTGAAAATACTGGGAGAAATATAAAAATCTTATTACACTGATAGTTGTCAGAGTGCTGATCTGAAATATCTCCCAGTTTGTCAGTGGTTTGTTATACTCCACCAATTGTGGTGTTTCATAAAAGAATAACTATTTTGTATGCCTGAATAGTATTACTATACTCACACTTTTTCTATCTAAACATGATTTTTTTATCAATTTCTGAGCATGTAACTTTGAAAGCATGTTCCAATTGAAGATTCGAATTGTCCCCCCTGATGTAAGTTATTCTTGCATGATTACCTCCCTTTGACTGTCTGCTTTTCTATTGGGTAAAATTACAATACAAGCCACTGGCTGCTTAAAAACATTATGTAACTGTCATTTGTATACAGGACTTGATCAACTATGGAAACATGTCCTTGATCTCTGTTACCCTAAGGAACAATATTTCCATGGTTGAAAGAATGATTTTCGAAAAGTATAGTTCCATATACCAGCACTGAGAAATAAGGATACATGTAGCTTCCCCACACCTAAATAGACGGTTATCTGTTTGTGTAAAAACAGCAGATCAGGGTCAGCTGCAGTACTGGGTCTTTGGATTAAATTATGAATGCTTGAATGACCTCACTGTGGTGCATCTGAATCCCAATTTGATAACATGATATAGACATGATACATGTAGATGCAAATTTACTGGCATGATGCAGATTCATGAGAAAATGAGACTGACAAAGTCCCGATATCCTGGAATACCACTGGTTTTCACACTCCAGTGATTCCAGGCATCCTTTGCTGCCATCTGGGCAGTGCTCAATATATCAGGGAAACTGGCAACACTGAACAGGCAGACATTAAGAGGATATACATGTGTCTGATATCCTTCAAGATAGGGCTAATGTGCTTCTTTGTACAATTTTGTCATATTTCAGGGGTTGAAATATTGCCTGAGATAAGTAGGACAAAATTGATTCTTATCTAGTTTTTGTCCTGCACACAATACAAATGGATAGAAATGTGTTTAGAACCTTGCAGGACAATGCACAATTATTTCAACAGGACATGTCTTGCAGTTTAATGTAAATTTCAAGCCCTGTGTTTTATAGTCAGAAATATGTATGATTGAGGGTTAACAAATCATTCATGACATTAAGCATTTAGGAGAAATCTGCCCGACATTACTCGATCACCCTACTTAATCGACAAGTATGATTGTAGGTGAATGTACCAGTCCATTTGTCATGTGATCATGAACTGTAGATTGGATCACTTTACATTGGAGCCAGATAACAGCTGCAATGTTATGAGGCAACATATGATTGTTTTTCAGATATGTCGACAGTCCATGGTAGCTACCATTTCTCTTGGCAACAGTCCATTTGGCTCATCATTGGCAAAGGTTACACGGTTCACGTCAGTTCGGATTGACCGTATTTTGACCTACCATGGACTGTCGATCGATCCGATGATGATACCATGGACTGTCGTAATATCAGACAGACAGAGAATAAACTATTAATGGTTCATATTCCTCTTAAACACAAGTGAAAGGAATCGAGAGATGAATGAGTCAGTGATACATGAGGCAAGTAGTAAGTTCCCACGTGTTCATTTTGTGCTCATTTTCTCACACTATAATTCGATGCTAAAACCTAACATGGACTGTCCACCAACACCTAAAAACACCTCCCGCCGCAAAAATATTTAAAATTTTTGAAATAGCAATAACCCTACATTTGGTGACAATATAGTACGATATTTCTCCATCAAAAAATGACACCAGTAACCAGATATCTCTCCATCAAAAAATCATCGATATGCTGAGAATCGTTAATTTTTGGCTGTGGTCACTGTCATCTGGCCAGACATGTCAGACACACGCCCACGCTTGATAACGGAAGCACAGAAAAACCTACCATTGACTGTGATTTGACATGTGACCGGCGGTGTTTACCTACAATCATACTTGTCGATTCAGTAGCGTGTCAATGCCTCATAGACAGGATGACAGGAATCATTGGGATGTCACATGACAATCTGAGCGTGTCGTCAGTCCTATTTTGTCATGTACTTGAAAGTCATACAATGTACCAATGAAATGTATCTCGATCTTAGTTTTCCATTAGTCCGACTCACAGTTAAACCATATTGGGCAAATTGTTACAATAATATGGTTACCTGTGTGTATTTGTAGTTCCCTCACAGCTGACTCCTGGTTCAACAGTATCAGTTGATGCCCAAAAAGTGAAAGGTGAGTATCCTTAAATGTTGGCCAAACCTATTGGAAAAATAAAAAGATAAATACATGAACAGGCCAGAATATTGCAGGCTCTGTTAACTCTTTGCCACATGGAGGCTTACTACCATTGCCCCATGGTGACACCATTTGACACCCCTTCCTACATGTAGTCCATGATGACGCCATTTGACGCCTTATGTAATAAATTAATTAATTAACCTCATTGAATAATATATATTTTCAGAAAATATTAAACATGCTAAATTATTGGTCACTGTAAAAATGATTAAAAAAAACCTTTGACCCCAATCCTCCAATAGATTTGTACCTGACAATTTACAGGTGATCACCGAAAAGGTCTATGGGGCAGCCTAGAAAAGCCTGTATGGTTTAGAACGGGGTGTCAAATGGCGTCAACATGGGGCAAAGAGTTAAGATCTATACACTGATTTGGTTAGTTTAAAACAAAGCAGTTCTGGATATAAATACAACAAAGTGTTTCCTCTAAATCAAACCAATCAGTGAACGCGCTAAAGCTAGCTGAATCCGCAGAGGGGCATGAAATGTGACTGGTTTGTATTTCATGTATACCTGGCTGGCCAAACTACTTTGATGTTGGGCTGAAATCAACATTGGAAGTCAGAGCAAAAACTGCAGCCTTGGGATACTGACATGCTAATTCAAAACAAACTTGTGCAGACTTGGACGAAATGTATGAGAGAGAGGCACTGACTCAAGAACTCGTTCAATTCCCCAAAAATGTCCAGGTATACCCTCTGCGAGGATTTAGGATTTACCTAAACTTGTGAATATGGATGTCACGATAAAAATGCAACGAACAGCCAGACAGCTTGTCGTAAGAAGCGACTAACTGAGACATCCGTGGGGTTCCCGGGTGTAAAAAGGAATAGAACCCAAGCACCCGTGTGGTTCTCGTGTGTGAAAAGGGCCCAACGTCGTGATATGACTGAAATATAGTTGAAAGCGATGATATTTAAATCATATTCACCCTCTCACTCACTGCAAGGAACAGCACATTTTTTTTTTGGAATAGACCATATCTAAACAGTTGTCAAAGCAAGTTGTGAGACTATATTTTCTGTCCTGTGACGTCGGTCCACAAAATTAATAAAACGAAACTCTTCTGGGAATAACACACATATATTTACCATTCATTTACCATTTCAATTGTAACACCTTAGGCCATTGTCACTTAATTGGTTGTTTAGCATGACCTTGATTTTTTAAATACATGTGCTAGATGCTATAATTAGCTATAATTATTTATTATTAATTATTAAATTGCAAACCAAATGTATATGAATATAAAGAAAATGAGTAAGTTTTACAAATGAAAATGTAAATCCAGGATTTTGAGAGAAATACATGTAATTAAAATCCGAATCCCTCATCTATTTTAATTATTTGCCCTCAAAATATAGACGAGGGCTGGTCATGCTATAAACAACTAATCAAGTGACAACATTTGGCCATACCATGCTTTATTTGCAGATCACGCACATTGCTGAAAAACAATTTCAACCGTCTTTTCACCAATGTCAAGGTACACCCCAAGTTTGAAGTTCATCGGTTAAATCGTTCACGCGTTATTGTTCGGACAAGAAAATCTTACGGAAATACGGACGCTGGTGTTTCTAAGTCACCCCTCTCTTACTAAGTAGCGAGGGACAAAAAACATGTAAACTTGTGATCTTATTGCCCTGGCATCAATGTAAAGTGGTCGGCCACCTATGCCCCGGAAGCTCTAGGGTTCTAGATGGCTGGAAATGCATTCGAACCCATTTCTGGCAGTTAAATTTCTAAAATATTATTCACAATTCAACCCCAGTTTTATATATTTTTAAGAAAAAAAAAATTTAAATGTTACACATGGCCCATGTGATGAAAAAAATAACTACCGGTCAGAGTTTACTGAGCTGTCTCGGATGGGATGGGATTTTTTGGCTAAATATCGGAGCATTTTTATTCTGAAATTCGAAGGAAATCTATAATAATAATAATAATAATAATAATAATCTTTATTTTTACTCGAAGGGCTCATTTAGCCAAAGGCTACTGATACATGAGGACGAGCATGTGTATATACAAATAGTGGTGCAATTAGAAACAACAAAAATGATGAATTAAAGAGCAAAACCAAATAACAGTAAAGGGAATAAAACTAAACATGTTTAAAATTAACAAAAGTATCTAAGACAAGTGCATAATAAGACAATTCTAAAACTCAATAAAATGTACCCCATCCATTAAGAATTTGTTATAAAAGAAATTAAAACAATTTGACTTAAAAGATTTCACAGCAGTTGCTTTTTGTAAAGATTGGGGTAAACTATTCCATAACTTAACAGATTGAAAATTAAAACTACGTCTAAACAATTCAGTTTTACATCTGGGTAAAATCATTCTGTATGGTAAACGAGACACTCGTGTCGATAAATTAGATGTGAACATATTACACAAATGTGACGAGCTTTCCCCATTAAGGGAGTAGAGGACGTTCATTTCGCTGCTCTTATGGGGCTACAACATGGCGATTTGTCGGATTTTTCAAAACAAGCTGAATTTCCTAACAAAAGTACGCAGACATCTCAAAATGGAATAAAAATCAACAAAAGACACAACACAACCATTTATGCGTTCTACTGGCGGGTCGATAGTGTGATGGGACGGACCCAAAAATTGACATTTTAAATTCAACGGTTGGAGGGTGCAAAGTGCTCCATAGGTTAAAAATTATTCCTCCGGAATACCCCCAAATTCACTCCTATTCACTTTCAACAAAAAGAAAACTTCTGAATGGCTGATAATTGGAACTTCAATAATATTCTCCACACCCACCCCGAATCCCCACCCCCACCTGGAAATATGACTGAAAAGGCTCAGTTTATCTGTTATACCGCTAATATTTTCCAAGAAAGTATGGTGTCCCCCTGTTTTTATTACATATTTAACAAGCACTATATGTGTTTAGTATTATATAGCAAAATGGAAAAAATTTGACCTTGGGAAGTTTGATTTATTGAGCATCAAAGAAGAAAAAATCCAAATTTCCCTATGTATTCAGTGTTATGGCTTTTAAGTGGTATACATGCTTTTGGCTACCATATTTTTTTAACGAGTATGGTGACCCCCTATTTTTTTTCATGGATCATCTTCTCCTAACCTGATGAAAACATCCTGAAATTTAAACAAAAATTCAACCTCTAGAAATGAACGTCCTCTACTCCCTTAAGAGATTTAAACACTAAAACAGCACGATGGTAGTTAACTCTGTACTGGAAAGGTAACCACTTTAACTTTGTAAATAGATCCATGGAAGGGGTGGTGTATGGCTCGTCCAAAATTAATCTAGCTGCACATTTCTGCATTCTAATCAGTTTATTTATTTGTTGTACTTGGTGATTTCCCCAAACTGCCGAACAATAGTCAAACATGGGGAGAATAAAACTGTTGAAGAAACGTTTGCGTCCATACTCTGGGAGAAAACATTTAATGCGACGTAATAACGCAATCCTTTGACTTATTTTAGAACAAGTTGAGTCCACTTGTTCCTGCCAGTTCAAATTGTTGTCAACAATAACTCCAAGTATCTTTTCGCTGGCAACGTTCTGTAACGTTCTGTAAATCTATTCAGAATCAAAACAAATCTCCAATACCTCACATGTTATTCTCATAGAGCCCATAGTGACAATGTTACAAAATTGCAAGCCCAATGTCAATGTGCTTTGGGGAAAAAAACTGTATCGGTTTTCTTTGATCCTGAACAGATTTCCTTCAAATTTCAGAATAAAAATGCACACATTACATATAGATACTGTGGAGAAGTTCACCCAAAATTTTCTGTAATACATGTAGGCCCTACATGTATGTACAAATCCTCTTCACCCAAAGTACAGTTCAGAAAATTTGCAACTGAGATTGCCAATCATCCAATCATATTCTGTGATTACCACTTCCTGTTTGTCGAGTTTGGCTCAGTTAACCAATCATCAACTGACAGAGAACACACTTTGCGGGTACAGGAGTCAAATTTACACCTGTCTACCTGTCCCTGACAGGACATTTTTGAAAGAAACAGGTAGAGAATAAAGTACCTGTCAATATATAAAAATTTTTTTGCTCAAAATATATTCTTTGACAAAAGTTATTCAAAACTGCTGCTAATAAGTGCATGGAAAAAGGGTGCCATTAATTTATTGGTAGCTTGCAACATTGAGCTTGGATGTACTATTTCAACGATTGCATGTTCGGGTATTTCTTATAGACGACAAGTAAACTTTTTGATCACCTGTCTCGTGTGCCAGGTAAATTATTTTGAATATTTCAACCCCTGCAGGTATCTTCCTGCAGGTATCTTCTGGCGCAAATAGTCTACATTTAGTGTGTGTGATTATATGCCTTTGACTTCGAAATTAGGATCAGAAGTTAATTTAGACATAATTTTTTGATTATCAGCCTAAAATGTTATACTTACTAGTCTATGTGGAAATATTTTATCCGGTGATACATGTATATAAACTGGCATATTGTCAAACAGTGTCATATTTTTATCATTGAGAAAGTGGTCATACAAGTTCAACAGTACCGTATTTTCATTATTCTGGGATTAAACTATCTTAGAATAGAACAGATTCAAGTGCTAAAAATTTGTCGAGTCCCGTACGGGATTCGAACCAGCGACACCAGCGTATTAG